>CAUYTI010102702.1:0-39757 GCA_963575145.1 Galago senegalensis
CAGCTCATAACAACCTCAAATTCTTGGTCTCAAGTGATTCTCTTGCCTCAGCCTCCTGAGTAGCTGGAACAGGTGCCTGCCACACCACCCAGCCATGTTTTTTTTGGTTGCAGTTTTGTTTAGCAGGCATGGACTGGGTTCAAACCTGTCACCTTTGGTGTATGTGGCTGGCGCCCTACTCACTGAGCTACAGGTGCTGAGCCAGGAGAAACTCTTAAGCCTAAGAGTTTGAGGTTGCTATGAGCTGTGACATCATGGCACTCTACCGAGGGCACCTGTAATTTTATTTTATACAGGCCAGATGGGGTGGCTCGTGCCTGTAATCCTAGCACACTAGGAAGCTGAGGCAGGTGGATCACCTGAGCTCAGGAGTTTGAAACCAGCCTGAGCAAGAGTTAGGCCCCATTTCTAAAACAAAAGAATAGCCGAGCATTGTGGCTCCTGTAGTCTCAGTTACTTGGGAGGCTGAGGCAAGCAGATGGCTTGAGCCTAAGAGTTTGAAGTTGCTATGAGCTATGATGATACAGCACTCTACTGAGGTGACAAAATGAGGCTCTGCCTCAAAAAGAAAAAGAAAAGAAAAGAAAAACTGAGGCAGGCTCGGCACCTATAGCTCAACCGGCTAAGGTGCCAGCCACGTACAACTAAGGTGGCGGGTTCGAATCCCCAGCCCGGACCCGCCAAACAACAATGAAGGCTGCAACCAAAAAATGGCCGGGCGTTGCGGCAGGCGCCTGTGGTCCCAGCTACTTGGGAGGTGGAGGCAAGAGACTCGCTTGAGCCCAGGAGTTGGAGGTTGCTGTGAGCTGTAATGCCATGGCACTCTACCAGGGGGACAGCTTGAGGCTCTGTCTCAAAAAAAAAAAAAAAAAAAGAAAAACTATTCAGGCATAGTGGTAGGTGTCTATAGTCCTAGCTACTCAGAAGGCTGAGGCAAGAGGATTGGGCTCAAGCCCAAGGGAGTTTGAGTTTGCTGTGAGCTGTGAAACCTGGGAACTCTACACAGGGTGACAGAGTAAGAATCTGTCTATATAAATAAATAAATAAAAATTAAAGTATTAAAATCAAGTTTTTTTTTTTTTTTTTTTGAGACAGAGCCTCAAGCTAACCCCCTGGGTAGAGTGCCATGGCATCACGCTCACAGCAACCTCCAACTCCTGGGCTCAAGCGAGTCTCCTGCCTCCACCTCCCAAGTAGCTGGGACTACAGGCGCCCACCACAGCGCCTGGCCATTTTTTGGTTGCAGCCATCATTGTTTGGCGGGCCTGGGCTGGGGATTCGAACCCACCACCTTAGGTGTATGTGGCTGGCGCCTTAGCTGCTTGAGCCACAGGTGCCAAGCTGAAAATATATTTATTGACATAAAAAGACATTCCAGATAAATGTAAGTGAGAAATAAATGACAGGTTCATTAGAATAGGATTTCCTTTTAAATACATAAAAATATATAAACATGTGCTTACATATACATAATCTGAAAAATAACCTGAAAGAATGGACACTACATTGTTTACAGCATTATCTTTATATGATAAAACTATGGATGAGGTATTTCCATTTTTCCTTATTGGCAATTTTATTTTCCAGCTTTTCTTTAAAAATACAAATAATTCAAAAATTAAAAAAAAAAGCACTGGAGTAGACTGTAAGCAAAAACAAGCTTTTTAAAACAGTAATAGGCTAAACAGAGATTACCTAATCATTCACAAATTTGAATGTACCATTAAGAACGGATTAGCCAATAGTTGGGCAAAATCATCTGACACAATGCCTATTTTATTTAAAAAAAAAAAAGTTGAATAGCTCATTTAACTTACTGAAACCTGTACTGAAAATATTCTGGGCATGTTTAAGGTAGCCTAAGCCAAGCTATGATGTTCAAGAGATTAGATATATTAAATGCATTTTCTCTTGTTAATGTTTTATTTTTAGTTATTATGGGTACATGACAATTTTATACACACACATAAGGTGCATGTGATGTTTTCATATAAGCATTCAATATGTACTAATCGAATCAGGGTAATTAAGGGTATCCAACACCTCAGGTATTTATCATTTCTTTGAGGAAAATTCCAATTCCACTCTTTTAGTTTTTTAAAGAATACATTATTGATTATAGCACTTTGTTGTGCTATCAAATACTATTTATTCTATCTAACGATAGTATAACCTCTGTAGTCAAAGGGACTGTAACAACCTGGCCAACATACAGAGGTGGTCAACACAAGGAACTTGGACTACTCTACTGATAGGTACATATGTGGGATGTCTGGTCTATGAAAATCAGGTAAACTTAAGGAGATGGTCAGTGTAGGGAGGTGGGAAGCTATGGAGGATCTATTGTATCTATATTTTTGCATCCATTAAATGCATTCTCAACAAAGTAATTTCAATTTACAATGGGTTTAATCAAGATGTTGCCCCATGATTAGTTGAGGAGCATCTGTATTTGAAAAATAAACTCAAAACACTAAGAATTTTCCACAGGATCAGGCCAGTGGTTCTTAGAACCTTAACTTTTAAAAGAACTTTGGAACCACACCAAAAATATAATCTATTATCTCAGCTGTAAGCACTATGTCCTGCACCCGGGCAGAGATAGAGATTATTTTCAGTTAATGGCTATTCTAATAATGGGACTGGTTTTTTCTATACTGCCCCTGTTTTTATAACATTAGAAATTTTAAATGGTTAGGAAAGCAAGCTTCTCAATGTCACTAAATACAGCTTCCCAATGTCATGTTATACGTATGTTCAAGAACATATGGGATGTTATAGTAATGTGCCCTATAATGAATGAGCAATACAACAATATGACTGGTAAAAAACTTTTCATTTTAAGATAATTTTAAAGCTTGTATAAGTCCAGATACTAAGGAACAACCAGACTTCAGAGAAGAAAAAAACTCTGTTCCAATTATTCCCTGTAGTCAAGAATGCTGCAGGATAATTCCAAACACAATTATAAGATGCCATCTAGTGGATGTTTTATAAAGTTTTCTGTTTGCTTACACTTAAATCCTGATGAAACCATCTTGTAAAAAGCTATTTAGCATGAGGAAATAACTATCCTACAGTATTTCCTCATCAATTACTGCTCTGAGCTGGGGGACAACAACATATCATTTTAAAAATACACACACAGACAACTCTGGTAATATTTATTTTAAATCTCAAGTTGAACCTCTGCCATCAACAAGAAGAAAGAACAGCCCAATTATCTCCTAAGGGCTCCAAGACCTGTAATGGTCTAACACACAAGTTAGAAAGGAAATTCAATTTAGTATGTTTTTATCATTCAGATGATAATAAAAAATCAACATCATTCAGATGATAGTAAAAAATTAACATTATTATATCAGGAGATTACTGTTACTGCTGCTCTACGTTATATGAAAACAAGTTCACTTATTCTAACTAATCTATATCTGGTATTTAGAAATCAGCAGAGCTTCAAGTCATGAAAGTGGTACCAGGTCCCTGCAGGTGCACAGCTGCCAAAGTCCTCTTCTACCATCAGCAGTAGTAGTGACACAAGTTAGGACCAATAAAATTAAAATTAATGGAAGCAATTAACACAGTATAAATACATATCAAGGAAAAACGGAAGACATCTCCAACTGAATTAACGTTATAGTATTAGTCTATGATAACTCCTATAAAGTTTACAGTTAGATTCGGTTACATAAAATCTATAGCTACTTAAATTAGTCTAGTTATAGACTTCATGTTTTGTTTTGATGTTTTAGTGAAGGTTTTTTTCACCTTTGGAAGTAGACTCTATAAATTCTTTTTGAATGTGCTAATTCGTTAGATATTATCAGATTCCCACATTATAAGACAGAAATTATCAATTTATTTGAAAGTACTTTACTCATGGAAAACAAAGAAGTTTTATTTTTAAGAGTTGTCTGCAGCTTGTCATAATTGGTTTCCTTAAGAAAATTTTGTATTTGTTACTACTGTTTCTGGTATCGTATTTAATTTACATGATAATTTCTGTTTAGGGAGCTACTCTTGTAAAAATGAAAACTTACAACACAGAATTGATTTTAGGACTACAAATTCAGCCCTTGGAGATCATCTTGTCCTGCAATTTACAGATGAGGAAAACAATACCCACCGGGGTCAAAAGTCAGCTCAAGTTCACCAAACCAATTAGTGACAGAGTTAAGGTCATTTGACAGGTCTCTTGACCATATAATTAGAACTCTTTCCACTATATCACACTGCTTCATTATTGTTGTCCAAAAAGAAATAGAATGTTTTCATTAAAATTTTCTTTTCTTTTTTTTAAATTAAATCATAGCTGTGTACATTAACGCAATTATGGGGTACAATGTGCTGGTTTTATATACAATTTGAAATGCTTTCATCAAACTGGTTAACATAGCCTTCATTGCATTTTCTTAGTTATTGTGTTAAGACATTTATATTCTACACTTAGTAGATTTAACATGTACCCGTGTAAAATGGACCACAGTGAAATTTTCTTAAGACACTATTGTTTCATTTTTAATATAAAAGGCCCATGTGGGAACTGCTGTTCAGGTGTGCATGAAAAGCACATGGGTGTACCGAGTTCCTTTACAATCACCCGATCATCGGAGAAAACAGTGGGAATGGGCAAAGTAGTTTCTGTGGAGCAATTTAGGTCAATGGTTTTGACAAGAGTGCTTAGAGACCACAGAACAGACCCACCAGTTATTAAAGCAAGAATCTGTGTTGTTTACTAAGAGGGCACAAGAGCTGTTTCTGCTTCCCAAGAACAATGTCCTTAAGTTTGCTGTAGCTAAGGGAGGACTATTCCCTCAGTAGGTGCTCAAGAAGTGATGGCCATTTAACAAAAGTTCAGAGGCTAACCCTCAGTGTTAGAGAAGGAAAGCTTTGATTTCCCTAAAAATTGTCTTCTTTTGCCTCTCATCATCTCACAGAGTAAGTATAGATATACAATGTCCATTCTTGCAGCTCTGAACCAATCCCTATGTCCAGGGCCTAAAATTTTTGTTTGTTTGTTTGTTTGTTTGTTTGTTTGTTTTTGAGATAAGAGTACCACTCTGTTGTCCAGGCTAGAGTACTATGGCATCAGCCTATCTCACAGCAACCTCAAACTCCTGGGCTCAAGCGTTCTTTCTGCCTCAGCCTCCCAAGAAGCTGGAACTACAGGCACATACCACACACCTGGCTATATTTTTCTATTTTTAGCAGAGACATGACATGACGAGTCTCACGCTTGCTCAAGCTGGTCTTTAACTCCTGAGCTCAAATGACCCTCCTGCCTTGGCCTCCCAGAGTGCTAGGATTAAAGGCATGAGTCATTGCACATGGCCTGGGGTCTAAAACTTTTATCTGGACCTTCTTATCACATCTGGAACAGTTGAAACTTCTTCTATGTAACTCTTAAGCTATTTTAAAATGTCTTTTTTGTTATCATTTTCTGATTTATTTTTTACTACTCATAGGACCATATTTCTGGACACAGCAAATGTATACATAAGTTTAAGTCTGAACATCTGGAATCAAATATTGACTGTCAGCAGGAGCATGCCATGCTAAATATCCCAACCTCCCTGTCTTCCCTGGAGATGGCCCCACCAGCTCTAAATTACTCCAAGGCTGTTATTTCTTAAAAACACTCTATAACAGTTTTCAACACGGCAAACCTTATCAGGCCCTTCTCTAACACTACTTCCTTGGCAAAGGCTTTAACAGAAGTCTGAAGAGTGTGGCGTTAGAACCAAGTCTAAAGGGGTTCTTTGTAGATGACATGTGAATTGCTTTTGAGAAAGTCTCTGTAGACGCCTTACTTTGGCTTCTCCTCTATACAAACTGCTGTGGTAGCCTAAGAAAAGCAGCTTTCAAACGTGCAAGTACATGGATTTGGTACTGCGGCCGCCAGGCTGCAAGTGCTGCCAGAGGAAGAGGGTGAGTCAAAGCAATTCTATGCATCGCAGTCCTCAGTGTCTTCCCTTCCCTTGGCAGCCACACACTGAAATCAGTCATCCAGCCAGATATCCAGGGCCCCAGAGTCACTGCGAGAGCAAAGGCTTCCAGTCCAAAACTTCCAAAGGGATATGAAAGTCTAAAATTAATGCAAAGGAGAGCTTATTTTGTCACTATTAAATGCTTGGAATAATCTGTGAAAAATTAAAAGAATAGTGAGATACTGACTTAGGAATTATACAACATGGGTGTTAGGACATTTAGATACACCTTTCTGTATCAAAAGCTGTTACTAGGAACTTATTAAAAGAATCAACTGGAATCAACAGGCAATGTTTTTACTATAATACTAGCTACATAATGAATTTTCAAAAATATTTACATGTGAATGCTTCACGGGCTCTTCTCACACTTATCTCCAACTGTTAGGGGATTATAGATGATTTATCTACCAGCTCTTTTCCCTTGAGAAATGTATCATGGTTAACTATTATTAATGGTTTAGGTCAAATTACATCACGTGTAAATCTGAATGCATTTTTTTCCTAAAATAGAGTGATTAACTTTACATTTTTTGTTCACGCCACTCTGTAAAGAACAGTTTGTGTCTGCCCACCAACAGAAATGAACTGTGAAGACTGTCACTTGAGACAACCTTTTTTATACAAACCGTTCAATGAGTCTTTTACATGAAAAGAAACTTTTAAGTTTTGAAAAGGTCCATATTTAGATATTAAGAAATGTATTTCTAACAAAAAGCATTCTTAGTTCTTAAAATAATTCTACAAGTGGTATGTTACACTAATTTTCCAAAGACTTTACAGTAGACAAATGTTAAATGGAGTGAGAGAAATTTCTAAGAAAAAAAATGGATCTTACTAATCTACTATCTCTTATAATATCAATTTATAAAAAGGAGAACTTTTCCACATAGGTTCTTTTCATGAAATGCCACATTCAACTTATACTAGAAAACTGCAGTCATTATTACCTTAGAGCCACTTTAACTCAAAATACCACTTTGTATCACATGTACCCTTCTTTTTTTTTTTTTTGAGACAGAGTCTCACTCCGTCACCCTTGGTAAAGTGCCATGGCAACATAGCTCACAACAACCTCAAATTCCTGAGTTCCAGCAATCCTCTTGCCTTAGCCTCCCAAGTGGCTGAGACTACAGGCATCTGCCACTATACTCAGCTAGTTTTTCTATTTTTTTGGTAGAGGTAAGAGTCTCGCTCTTGCTCAGCTTGGTCTCGAACCCCTGAGCTCAAGCAATCTACCCACCCTGGCCTCCCAGAGTGCTGAGATTACAGGTGTGAGCCACCACGCCTGGCTGGGGCCTATTAATAGATCAAATCCCCTCAATAACTACTTTTCAGATTGTGATTTGAAGATAACAACAATCTTTCTCAAATAACCCATGCCAAGAGGTAAATATGTATATGTAAAGAGGTAAATGTGAGCATGTAAAGTAACTAATATGCTTATTTTACACTTAAGGAGCTAAGGTGAAGAGATACCCGAGATTTCACACAAGTGACTCTAAGATATCTGCTCTAAGGCTCAACAGTCTAGACATAAGATAACACTTCATTTGAAAGTTACAAACAGAAGGTAGAATTTCTAATTTGCCTCCAAATTTCAACATAAAAATATGTTACAAGTGGATTTTAAAACTTTGAAAGTGAGTTTTATCACTGGTCATCATTGGATATTTAGGACTTTCTCAAACTATATTAACCTTTCTGTAGTTATCAAAGGTAAAGAATCATAAGTAGAGACTTTGAAGGTAAGATTTTCAAGAAGAGGAGTATCTTAGAAATCAGAATCTTAAAGTTAACCTTCATTTCTACATGTAATATTTATCCTATTTCACTGTGAATGTTTAGTTATGCCAGAGATTTATCAACACTCTTTTGCTCCCTAAATATTTACAGCAATGCTTTCTCAAAGAGTCAATCCTTTTGCAGTCCTATATGGATCTAATAAAATGTGTGAATAGTTTTATTATGCTGCACTCAATTTTACAGTTCCTAAAAGTCTTCTGGGACATTTTTCTCAATATGCTTCTGGCCTTATCCACTTCATTCTCTAAATTGATTTTCTTCAGTGAACTAGAGCATTCATTGCTTTTCACCAAATAACACACATAAAATTATAATTTTTTTCTCATCTTGTGAATAATATTGAGATGTATCCCTTGTCAGGATAATCTTAAGATGAAGATTCAATGTTTTCCTTTGAGGATCAAAAAATAATTCAAAAGAAATACTGAGTTCTACCACTTAAGCTCTTTTATTAATAGTCTCAATGGTGTTTAGGCTTAAATTTCTCCAAATTTCAATCTAAAAATATACTATATGCGGATTTCAAAACTTCAAGTTACAGAAAAAAGTTTATTATAGCAGCCAAAATCTAATCTGAATGCTTATTCTGATTTCTTTATACTTCCCCAAATCAAATAACTTTTGTTGGGCAACTGCAGACACTCAGCTGAGTCAATGAACATATTTCAGACAGCTGCTTCCTGTGTGTGAACCTAAAAACTATCTTTGCTGAAGCAAACACAGGTTGTACAAAGAAAAAAAAAATTAGGATACCTCCAAAAAATAAAAAAAAAAAAGAGTTCAACAGAAAGTTGCCTTAAGGATGAAACAGCCATCTGAACTATACATGTAAATTTCAGCATACTACTAACAGATACGCCACAACCACGTTTTTTAAAAAACTGCTTTTAGGGAAAAGTGAACAATCACAAAAAGCTAACAGAAATTAAAATAAATAAACAACAACCTAGAATATCTTGTGCAGAGACTGGAGAGGTGGCAGGTGGAAGTGTTTGATGTCAGTAGTGGGCAGTGCACTGGGTTATCAGTACTTATTTCTTCAGATCCATTCCTCTATGTCATATAGACTGAATTTTTAAAAGTGCAAAATAATCGTTAAAGTTACCCTCTCTTTAAAAAACAAGCTTCCTTCCACTATTTGTTAATTCAGTCAAGTATACAGAGCATGCTTTTATTTGAAATGCAAATATTAAAATAAAAGGCTTTCTTACTTTTAATGAGTAAGAAAATTAACTGAAGCGCTTCTTTCCTAAACATTGCAGTTTTCATATATTTTTTAATTTTTATTTTTTTAACTGTCACATAGTAATTATACACATTTTGGGGGTACATAATGATATTTCTATCTATACTATGTATAGTGATCAGGTCAAGGTGATTAACATATTAACTCAAATATTGACCATTTCTTTGTGTTGGAAACATTAAATAACCTCTTTCTAGCTATTCGAAACTGTATTTTTGTTACTGTAGTGATCTAACAATAAACAGAACACTAGAACTTCTTCCTCCTATCTAGCTATAATTTCGTATCCTTTAAGAAATCTTACAATTTTTATTCTTGAAAACTAAGACATTACCTTGATTTCTCATATGCTAAAAATACTGTTTGATAGAAAATGTAATTTCTTAGCATATGTAAATTGATATAAAAATGTATTAGTTACCTATTTGGTTAACCAGTATTTTCTCTAAATTATCAGAAAAGACTATTTTCTCAAATGCTATGATTAAGAGTTAAATCTAATTAGCTAAGTCTAATACATAACATCTGATTCAAACTCAGACTCAGGTACACTGATAGACATGTAAGCACGTATATAAGAATGTGTATAAATGTAACTCTAATTTGGATCTATTTTTAAAAATATATATGCCAAAGAAGAAGTAAAAAGTTCCTCTTTTTTACTTTTCAAAACTTCATGAGTCAGGAGAGGGTAAGTATAGAAAGGTTAGACTTGCCAGTTAGGTATGGCTATGAATTTTGACCTCTACTGGTTATCTGAGGGCCTCCATTCATTTGTCTACAGCTAGTACCTACTACTTCAGGGGATGGGGATAATATTAGGAAATAGATTACAAATGTGGAAAATACCTTCTAGAGTAACATGTGCTGCCTTAAATATTTACTTTTTAAAATGCAGATTTCCTTATTTCTTCAAAACCCTTTGGCACCACTTCAACCTACAAAATGATCATAGTAGTTTCTAAATTATCATCTCCATTCCAAACTAATCTCTGTCATATTTATTTACTAACATTCTTTGAACCTTTCACTCCCTGAATTGAAAACCTTCAATGACCATTTACTACTTAGATTGGTATTCCACATTTTTGTGCCCCTCCTGCCCCACTCATTCACACACTCAAAACGGCTCCAGACTTCCTTTTCCTTTTACCATATCCCAGAAGACTTATTTAAGGCCCACCTCCCCGCAAGTGAGTGCTTTGCCCTCTACCATTTGCCCAGAGATTCCTTATTTAAAATGACTCTTTTCCTCAGGACAAATAAGATCCTAGGCAAAATAACATCTCCTTCCTCCACATTTCCTGATACTCTACAGCAGGAGCCATAAACTGCCTTGTGACCCTCTTGCATTATTGTCTTGATTGACAATTTTGAATCTGTGACTGTTAGCCTCTTACCTCTACTTCTGACACATCTGGGTCATCATCATCACCTTTTAATTACAGATGAGTCATAAAAGTAAAGTCCGCATGGAACATCCTAGCTTTACATCCTTAAAATTGTCCATGGTTTATCCTTTCCACAACTATGACCTCTGAACATGGGAGAGGGGTAGGAAAAAGCAGGTGTACCTTATTTGTCTTTGAAGCTCCCTCAACAACATAAAAGAATAAAAAGGAGAATGCAATCCCGTCATGATTTCATCAACTTTATCAAGTACAAAGAACCAGAACTTCTGGAGGAAAACTATCTTGTAACCCATTTAAATGCAAATAATTTCAAACAATCAACGAAAATCTCTGGTACATTTTTTAATGTTTGAAAGAAAAAGGAACGTATTCAAATCCATCCTCAAGCTCCAGTAAGAGCAGAAGGAAGCCTGACTCTGTGAATTCTAATCCCAAAAGAACAGCTGACTACATGACTTCATGCAGTGAAAATCAAGCCCATTCCTGCCTTGGCAATGAAATCTAGAAGTTCTCAGATGAGAGTTCCAGAGCACCAAGAGTTCCATAGCACCAACTTCCCCAGGTCCAGGGTGGTTGTTAACAGCTGGGAGGCTACCAAGCAATGAAAATGCAAACCTTGTGTTTACTGGGCAGCTCTAGGCTCACAGAAGCTACATTGCTATCTACCACTTATAATAAACACGGTGGTTTATTATAGTCAGGACTAGTAACAGCAAATAACTACAAATGGATGAAAACAGCAGTCCAGAGTCCTCTAAACACAAAACAGACCTTAATCTAAGGGCAATCGGTGCCACTGTTCAAAGGAGACACTGTGATTGGCCAGCCCAGGGAAAGGGAGTAAAGGGTTCACTGGTTGAGCACCAAAGAAACACACAGATTCTGAGTAAGGTTTGGTGGGAGAATACAGTGTGACGTGTACAGAAGAAAACCATATTCAGTGATCTTTAACAACATCACTGTTGAGCTTCCCAGAAGGGTCCCAATTCCTCAAAACAAATACCAATATTAAAGCACAGCTGCTCTGCTTTTATTGTTTTAAAAAAAAAAAACTCAGTGATTTATTTTTCAGATTTAATATAACCAAATGAGCCTTTCAGAAATGTGGATTTTACAGCTAAAATGATGAATGGTAATAGACTAGGAAATTAACTTAAGGAATCTGTTACTTCTTTTTTACCAAAATTATTGACCCATTTGAACATTTGTCTTTTTACTCAAATATAATCTTCCCAGACAAAATGAATATTGTCATTCCTGCAACACCTAAATTTGAATGAAGCTATTCAGAACTATTTTAATAAAATGCTCTTTAATAATACAGATAAATCTATTTTGATATACTTACTTGAATAATCATATAAATCTTAACTGTATGTAATATATTTGTTACCAACCTTGCTGTGTAACATAAAAAACAGTAATATAAATTAAATATGTAGCTCAAAATTTATTCCTAACTTAGCATTTAAAAAACTTTTTCCAAATTAAGCCCATTCAATGCATACATAAATGCTTTTCTCAGCCACCTCAGAAGAAAATTTTATAATACACATTTACATATTTATACATTTTTCTACTGTTAAGAATGGTCCAACTTTAATAGTAAAGTTCATTTTTAATATTTACTGCTACTTAAATCATTAGAGAATACATGGTTCTCTCTCAGAAGAGATTAAGAACTAAATGAATGTTATAAGTTTTAGGAAGTATTTTTAAGCCTGTCTAATAAAACACTAAATGAATAAATACTATAAAAGAAACTTTTATCACTGCTAACTTAAAATATTAAGGTGAATACTCAGGTCAAACCTTTTACATTAATCAAAGACACAACATAACAATGGTTAGCATAAGCATTCTCCTATCAGTAAAATTTTCATGTCAGGTAATTTCTCCCATTTTTCCTTTCTAAGCATAAAAGGGTGTTTCTCTCCTTGAATTCCTGAGGAACAAAAAGTAATCTGTTCTTCTTGAGATAGGATGGTATTAACTGCTTCTCTAGAGAACTGAACACTTGGCATAATATGTTTTCCTAGAGTTTTGTCAAGTAAGCAGTTAGGAGAGGTGAATTATCAGACAGTCTGGCTTCTTTTTCCTCATGACTACAGAGCCCAGCAGAGGCTGGGAGTGGGAGGTTAATAAGGACGTTTTCAATAATTTAACATTAAAAATAAATAAAAAAAACAATTTTTAAAATTCCAAATTTGATTTAGAATTAAGATAAAGTTATTAAAAGTAAATTGTTAAAGAAGTTTCTCCATTTTTCATCTTTTCTCTGTTGCAAAATCCTCCTGCCTTATTCTAGCCTAAAATTTGCCAGACTTCTGTGAAACTTTCACAAAGCAGGTCCATGACATCATGATGAGATTATTTTCTATCCCTTAATAATGGTCATAAAGGTCCTATACTTGACATTGATGATTAAAGGTCAAATACACGGTTCTCTAGCCAGGACCCTCAGTAGTGATTAAGCCATGTTTACAGTAGAGTTAAGAGGAAGCTGTGCCCTCTGCCCTTTGTAGCCTGATCTCTGGCACCTTCTGCCTTTGGTGCAGAGTTCAGAGGCACTCACAGAATGAATTCTGGACAAGTGACATGTTTAGAAGACACCACTCTATGAGAATCTGAAGAGTCAACTCTTTGAAAATGGTTCAGCACTAATCCATCTCAGGTGGAGTCTCTGAATAGCGATGGGAAAAGTGAATGAAAGCAGCAAGGAAAAGAAGTCAAGCCCTCTCATCATTTACCTGGAGTGGAGGTGTCCCTAGCAGACAAAGCACAGCAGAAAGAAAGTAACAACTTGCCTCTAGCACTAGATGAACACAGACCCACTGACTCCAAGGAAAGGCCCAATAGGAAAAAACAACACTCAAAGATGGTAATCAGAGTAGGAGAAAAAACATGAGGTTATGCTGTACAGCAAATAACAAAAGGTAGGAACTGGTCACAGGTGTAGGGTTGGGGGGAGAGAAGGAGAAGCAAGAGCAGACAGGTAACAATTGCACTGAACAGTGCCTGAGGAATAACTGTAGGGAGCCAAGGACATCTATTCCATTTTCTCAAAGAAAGATAAATGTATTCTTTCTCTAGAACAAAACAACCCTAAATAACAGAGAGGAAGGGAAATTCTAGATATGCCTTACTTAATGGGGTTATGAGAGACAATAACTTGATAGGTCGCTGATCAGGCTCTGGTAGTGGTACAGAGAAATAGGAGATAAAGTATTTTTCATTCTGATTAGAAGATGGAATACATAATATTGGAGTCAAAAGGAATCTTACAGACCACTGGTCTTCATTCTTCTTTTTCAAAAAAAAAAGAGTGAAGCTCAAGAAAAAGTGACTTGTTTATGGTTTAAAAAGCTACTCACTAGCAAAACTATTTACAGTACTCATGGATTTTTGCCCCTTGCTTTTAGATAAATTCTTGTCACCGAACAGGGGCAAGGCAATTCAGTTTTTACTGCATTTACAGGCTTTCCTTTCTGCATTCAATAAACATCGACTGTACAAGGCAGTAGGCTAGATTCTGATGTATCTCCCTGCAAAACCTGACAAAATGGATAAAGGAGTGGCAACAAGCTTGATATAAGGAAAAATGTTGAGATCAACTAAAATGACAAACCACCAAGTACTCATTACAAAGTTACAAGGAACTTTTGATATTAAAATTGGAACAGAGTGTTCAAGTACAATCAGATACCAAAAGAATTAAGCTAAGAAAAAATAAAAGTGGGTGAAGGACAGAGAAAGGGAGAATGGCAGACACAATTTGAGTCATTTACTCAAGTTTTTGGAACTTTTGCAAACCAGAACAAAACATGGGTTGATCAAATCATTGCAGCTTGCAAACAGTCCTCTGTGGGTCACTCTTTCTCTATCTCAATTCAAATTAAGGGAAAAAGAAATCAGTAAAGGAAATGAACATTTCTCTGCACAAACAGTCTTTTTAAGTCAGAATAGGCAGATGACCTGCGGGTCATCAGGG
Organism: Galago senegalensis; assembly: GCA_963575145.1. Classification (NCBI taxonomy): domain Eukaryota; kingdom Metazoa; phylum Chordata; class Mammalia; order Primates; family Galagidae; genus Galago; species Galago senegalensis. The sequence continues at coordinate 14,443 of CAUYTI010102702.1, forward strand.
TTTTTGTTAAGGTAACTTAAAAAATCCTTTCTATTTTTAAATTCCTGACCAGATACAGTAATATTCACAGAGAACCATCCATAAAGATACGGTGAATATATTAAACAAAAATCTAATAATTTTTAAAAAGTAACTGCAGTTAGAGAGAGAGAAAATACTTACATTCTGTTAGTAGGAGCATAAAATGCAATAAGTTCCATGAAATGCACTTGGCATTATACTGTGGAGTTTGAAGTTGACCTAAGTTCTACTCCTGAACATTTATCCTAGAAATACATAAGGAGGGTAAATACGGAACTCAAGAATTCCTCTGCAGATTTAATGGAAATAGCCTAAGTAGCCATTAAAAGAAAGTAAATAGTGATATGTTCATGCAATGAAATACTATATCACTATCGATGATCATAAATGAATTACGAGTATAAGCAAGAATGACCCACAAATATGATGGTGGGATGGAAAAACAGCTATTGCAGAAGAAAACATATAGTATTGTATTATTTATACAGAACTCAAAAACAAGCAAAACTTAATGCAGAGGGTTCACAGATATGTGAAAAACTATGAAGAAAAACATGGAAGTATTAAGCTCTACATCCAGGACTGTCAGGATTTTTTGGTGGGGGATGAAGAGGGGTGATGGAATCTGGGCTGGGCGCAGGGAGGATTTAAAAGATACCAGTAATGGTCGATTCCCTAAGCTAGTGGCAGTACTCAGTTACTCAGGTAAATGTCATCCTTTGTAGCTTCTCTACATGTTATAAATACTCTTACATAGCACTTTCTAAACACCACAGTCTGACTTTCTAAACACTATAGCTGACTTTCTAAATACTTTCTAAACACTTTATGGCTGACTTTCTTAAAAAATAGTTAAATACTACTACATTTAACTATTTTAAAGGTATTTGTTAAGAATGTGTTAACTAACAAGTACCTGGCACATACTCAGAACTTTACAAAATTCTCTCTTTTAATTCATACTACTCTTTGAAGTAAATGTTTTCAACCTTAGTTTATACATAAGGAAACCGAGATTAAGTTTCCTTAAGCAGACTGCCTAACATTACACAGCTAGCAGAGCTGGGATTCAAACTCCATCCAGCTCTGTCTGATGTCCAAATCTGAAAACCACGGTGCATCTATTATCTAAATTACTATAGCAAAAATTAATTTCTAACATGAAAATGAAACAAATTTGCTATACTGTGGTTTACTATTTCAATTCATCTCAGCTTTAAAAAATGTATCCCTGAGTCATGGTCTCAGGGTTTGTATTAATTTTACCTCACAGTATTTATTCATTACTTCTATAATTACACATAAACTCTATAAATCCTAAAACTGGCAACAGATACCAATTATGTTTTTTGGAAGTCTCAACTATAGTCAACTTGACTATACTTCTTTTCATAGCCTAAACTTCTCTAAGACTAAAAGTTTAAGTGTAGTTAGGTGTTGGTAGGCTGACACTCAACACTATCCTTCCCTCCCCGCCGCCCCCCGTTAGGAATTCACTCGCAAGCAAGTGAACAGGTTTGCCAAACCCCACAGAAATTACTCACTTCCACCCTTCTCTTTCCTCCTCTCCCTTCCAACCATACTTCAAAACCTAATTTTAAACTCATACAGGGAACCTGATTAATACCACCTGGCTTTGTCTACTCCATTAACCCTGGGCTCCTTCAGCACACATACAACACAATCCATTTATATAATTATTTATTGGCTTTTTAATTTGTTGCTGTTGTTTTTGTTTGCAAGTGTGTCCAGCCTGCAAGAACCATTGAGAAAAGTTTACAAATTTATTTCTTCTGCCCTGTGTCCTAACTCATTCTTCTCCCGCAAATTAGGACCAACTATGCTCTGTGAATAGGAGGCATTTATTAAGTGCTGATTGACTTACTACAGTGGAACAATTCGCTTCTGGTATTTCTCAGTATCCCAGTGAATCCTCCACATCTACAACATGCTGGAGATGATACCAGGTACCGCTAGAGGCTTGGGGTCTTCCTGAGGGTGCCTGAGACAAGAAAAACACAGAGAGAGACCAGAGACAGTCAGGAGAAACACAGAGAGGGAACACAGAAATAAACAGAGGACAGAATGAAGAGCTGAGAGTTGTGAAAAGAGAAGATAATAGAGAGATTAAGTAGCCAGAGAAACTCAGAGACAGGGAGGAAGCTGGCAATTTAAACTTGGGTTTTGGTTTTGAAATTACATTTTGGGTACTAGCTACTGATGTGATAGGTGTCATCATGCTACTAAATTTATGATATACTCAACTATTCCAAAGTCATTGCTCAGGTTTTTCTGAGCTTTTATCTTTATCCATTAAAATTCATCTTCATAAAGTCTCATCCTTGATATCGCCACGCAATCCTCGAAACAAGTTAGTTTCAAGTAAGGAAATATTTTACACAATTAAGAAAATGGAGGTCAGAGACTTGCCCAAGGTCACAAGCAAATGCTCATTAAGACCCCAAACCTTCTGATTCCAAAATCCACTGCTTTTTCTGATATCCTATATAGGTCCTACTAGAAATGGATATTATATAAATCTAAACTGTTTTTATAAAATTAAAACTACATACTTCAGGATAAAACTTTTCTATCCTATGGGACACTGAATTACTCAGGTTTCACTGGGCTATTTAAAAAATATATCAAAAAAATAAATCAGAATGGAAACATTAGAATAAAACTTTAGAATGGAAGTGAAATTAAGTAGTCCCTTGACAAAATTTCTGGCATTTAAGAAAGGAGCTAATTTGTCTGTACATGTATTTCAACTGAGAAGAAAGGTGAAAAGGTGTTCCACATTTTAACGAACTCTTAGAACTGAGCACCAACTAGTGAAGAACCAGTCTCAGTCACTTGTGCTCTCATAATGTCTCACCTAAAGTCTACACTGCAATCCAATTTCAGAGTATTCGCAGAGTAGAAATTATTTAATGTACTGTTCTTTACAAGCATTAGTATTTCCTCTTGAAGGATACTTATACCCTTCTAAATAACCATGCCTTTTGGAAGCAATAATGTAATTGCCAGAAAAGCTCCTTTGATACAAGTTTAAGCATGTTATTGGATTTCACAGTAAAACAAGACAATAAGAACATGAAGAAATTTCTATTTAACTGTGCTTCGATGTATTTTCCATCGTGTTCAGCAATTTTAAAAACAGAAATTTTCTAACAAGGCCTAAAGTATAGTACTGCTCTGCCCTCTAGTGACTGGCTAGGCTTTGTTAACTGTGTGCTTTTTCTTTTCTTTTAATTGCTTTCTGAACAATATATAGGATTTTTTAAAAATCACATGAGGGCTGCCTTTCTATCATTTGAGTAGTTAACAAAGAGCACTGGCCAACCTTTAAGGCACGGTTTTTTGTATGAATACAATGCAGGAAAGAGACTTCAGAGTTCAAGAATTTCTTTCCATCTGGATGGTCCAGCTAAGTATTGTAAACCAGAAACAAAAGAATTTTAATATAATCTGTTCTGATCTTTATATTTTTACACAATTTATTTGGAAAGCTCAAAAAATCCTGTTAGTTTCTTTGTTAAAAACTTTGTGAATTTCATAACTTGACAAATCCCAAATTGGTCAGTTCTATCATTCTGAAGTATCAAGAATGAGTAATACAGTACATATCACATATAGGTGAATAATTTTCTATTAATGGTAATACAGTACATATCACATATAGGTGAATAATTTTCTATTAATAAGAGTAAAAAATGCTTCACACAGAACTATACTGAACATAATTTACCCTTAATTGCTCAAGTGGCACTTTAGGATTTTCCTGAACCTCAGTGTCATTGTTAGGAAAGTGACTTGTGCTTCACCAATATGTGCGGAAACATTAATCAAGAAAGCCAATTAAGAGGGAGATATTACACAGAGATTCACCTTAGTTGCTCTGATGAAAGAAACTGCTCCATCGTATTATACTTCCCTCTTAATTTCTCCTGCCAAACGTCTCTTACAAGGAAGTGCTGCCATTTCTAGAACAACATTTCTATACTCGGTAAACCCAGTGTTACCCTCTCTGTGTCCTAAGATGACCTACAGGCAGTGTGGTGTTGTGATTAGGAGCACAAACCCTACAGCCAGCCTGCCTGAGTTCGAATCCAGCTCTGCCATTTATTAGCAGTGTATCCTTAGGCAGATTATTTAACCTGTCTGTGCTTCAGTTTCTTCATCTAAAAAATGGGAATAAAAAGAGACACCTATCAATAGTAATGTTTTATATCTTGATAGGTATTTGGGTTACATAGGTGTATGTATTTATCAAAATTGAGAAAATGTACTTTTAAGATTTGTTCATTTCACTTTTTGTAGATTTTACATCAAAAGACAAAACTTACTAATATTGATCCCTAGTTAATAATATACACTCTCAAGTATTCAGGAGTAAGTGTGCTGATGTCTATAATTTCAAATGCATAAAAATTAAGTTCAATTGAGAAGGGATAAAGAAATGGCAGATAATGGGTGGTGCCTGTGGCTCAAAGGACTAGGGTGCCGACCCCATAAGCCAGAGGTGACGGATTCAAACCCAGCCCCGGCCAAAAATTTTTTTTTTGTAAAAAAAAAAAAAAAAGGAAAGAAATGGCAGATAAGTAATTAAATGTAGTAAAATGTTAATACCTAAGTCTAGATGGTGGCTATATGAGTTTCATAATAAAAGGTTTGGGGAAAATATACCTATCTCTTGGGTGTGAAGATTATATATAACAATATTAAATATAAAGACTCAAATCAACAATAGCATATGGTAATATGTTTATTTAAGCAAATGAAAAGTGGTGATTCTTCTGGAGTTGGTGGGAAAGAGGAAGAAAGCATAAGGCACTGAGTTCCCAAACCAGGGTGAGTAGTTGACACAAGGGTATCACAACTCAAATTTCAAATACATCATAGAACTATACAGAACTCAAATTTCAAATATGCCATAAAATTATACAGACCAATTATAAAACAATCTCTGAAGTTGGATTTGAATCCTAGCTGTTTTTACTTAGTCAAAAAGCATGATTTATTTACAATGTTCTCAGTCACAGTTCTCTCATTTATAAAATGGGAATAGTGACACCTATGTCTAAAGGTCATTGTGAAGATTAGGGGAAATAAACACAGAAATTAGAAAATAAAATACCAATAACAGTTGCAGCTTTTATCACTATAATCATTATTACCTAGAATGAGTCTTTTATACCTTAACTACCATTCTCTGCAGATGAAAGCAAAAATGGCAAATAAATCTGGTTCTCAGCCTAGAAACTAAATATGCAGGTTGCCCTACTCTTAAGAGCTTTGTAAAGGGTTTTTATTAAAACAGTAGCCCTTATTTAAAGTATCACTATACTTAGTGTAAAAGAATAGTTGGCAATGACAGAGAATTCATTATTCATCCCTCTGTAATGTCAATTATAATAAATCAAAGTCCTGTGGGTGAGGGATTTAAGAAGTATGTTTACTGATGGAATTTAAAGAAAGTCATTTCAGTGCATTTGAGGAAATGATATTAGCACCTGGATAAGCTTTGACTTCAAACTATAAAGTAATGTATTTAAAGAAAAGAACATTACAACTATTAATACATTTATAGAAGATGAGTTCTAGGCTCCCAGAGAGTGGATTTGTAAATTATTATAAATTACTACATGAAGACAGTGATTCAACATACACTCTTTCAGATAAAAAGAGAATCAAGAACTTGGCACTAAAGAGGGTAATATGTGAAACATTATACACCACAGATTCTGTCTTGACCACTCTACAAAAACTGCTTTCTCTGAAAGGATGTTTACCCTTGAATCATTAACCCAACTTTTAATCATCAACCCAACCATTTAAGCATTTAGTTTTCTCTAAATTTTTCAACATTGTCCATCTTGAAACTCTTCCTCATCTCAAACAACATTATACCCTATTGCTTTTCCCACCACCAATCTGATTTTTTGTCTTTCCCTTAGATTCCCCTTAAAATAGGCAGGTACTTTCAAAATTTCTGTCCTTTAGGTATATTATCTGCTTTCACCAATTTTCGGAAGTTTCAGATACCTCCCTCTTAAAATTCTATCTTCAGCCTGAATCTCTTCCAGACTCATCTCAAATTTATAACTGCATCCTAAACATAATCACATGGATATCTTCTCTATGTTTCAAACCCAATCCATCTCGAACTTCACCTTCCCTTCCCATAAATCAGTTTCTACTATTTCCTTTCTCTGGTAGGAGTTATTAGAACTCTTCTGAACACTCACAGTTAAATTAAAAATTTATCTCTCACTTCCTTTCTACACCCTCCACTGCCCTCTTTCCCTCCTCCTATGCCTCCTCTACATCCCCAAGACAGCATCAGTCTCTCACTAAGTTCTGCAAATGAGCAGTTTCTAAATTGATTCAGGTGAAGACACATACAATTCATATTCTTTGAGAAAGCTAAAGTCACAATTATGAAACACACATAAACACAAGCTAAGTAGTAAAGTGGTTCAGAAAATATTCATTGAAAGGATCCTTAAAACTAAGAACGCATTCGTTTCTGCCTGTAAACTGAAAACACTTACTTGATTTTTTGAGTTCAATCACTTTTATCCAGGATATCTCAAAATACATCCAGAGTATAACTTCACAATGTCTCTCCTAATAGTCCTATTTACAACTGTTGACATCCTACTAGAACAACAAACTTCTTCTTACTGAAGATAATGACAAAGCTCCCTAAATCACTGTTTCCAAAGCCTACCTCTTTTTCCTTCCCATCCGCCCCATTTATATCATCTCCTCAAAAATTTTCAGTGGTTCATCTGCCTTTTGCAGGGAGAAAAAATAAAGTCATCCTGACATTCAAGACCATTTTACGTGAGCCTTTTCTTTTCACTAAAGTTTCCCATCTTAACTTTGCCTATATCCCACTCAACTGGCAAAACAATCTATTCGCCTTTCCAGACTTGTGTGCCTCCTCTGTTGTGCAGTCTTCCTGGATATCCCCACTGGGATTTAGGATCTTCCTCAGAACTCTTAGTGAGGTTTATATGCACCTACGTGGAGTTTACCTTATATTAGCATATTATGACTGTGACAGTGTCTAACACATTGCTTTGCATAGTAATTCTAGCAAATATTTATTAGAAATATTAGAGAAACAAAATGTATTAGTCTTTAAGCAAAACATTCTTCCAGTGGGATTACCAAAGATAGTTCAGTTTCTAAAAAGAAACGGAAGAGAACTAGAGAAACACTAAAGAACTTGAGCATAAATACTCTCACAAGTGGACTGGAAAGGTTTAAATTTCTCAATGTATAGTAATGATTTTCTATTTAAGTCTAAAATCTATGCATGGTATTTATGGCTTACATGTTTACATATCCAACTAAGAAAAAGCAAGACTGCTACAAAAGGAACACAGATACCTAACGCATACACACTAACAGGATAGTTTCAGATGGAATCATCCTGAAGACAAGTTTAGGTATATTGACTGCGGAGAGACACTCAAAATTAATAAATAAAATCGTAACTGATACGAGTGATGGAAACCATGTTATATTGGTTTTTATGATTATGTGCATGGAAAATATTATAAAGTAAGTACTTTCAAAGAAATGGCATTTTCTGCAGATGAACACTGATTTAAAATTAAGGAAAGTTTTGCATTTTTTTCCCTAATGTGTGAATGAACTAGCAGAGTAAAGTCATAATTCAATTAACTATCTAACTCTATTTTTAAAAAAATTTTTATATTATCAGGGTGTAATAATTTTTAAGAGCTCTCCATACTTTAAATTCCCATCCTTAATGGGTTCTCATTAAGAATTCATTCTCTCCTTGTTTTGATAAAAATAATTATAGTCTGTGAAAAACTCTCTAGACTATAAGAATTTACTGTTACATGTTCAGGGTGATAATTTTTTTTAATACCAGTGATATGCAGAAATAATATTCCTAAATAACTATACTCCATTGAATGATAGATGCCTTATGTACTAATATTTTCATATGTCTGGACTTTCATAAAATTGTTAAATTAAAGGATGTACAATTAAAATAAAATCAAACATCTATCCTTACAAGTGTACAGAAAATATTTTCAGATTCTTAACTGTATTAAATGTTATTTATTCTGTCCTAATGATATAAAACAAGTGCATCTTGTATTCAATAAAGACTTTCTCAGCATAATAAAGATGTGTAATTTGAGGCTGAACATTTCCCTTGTTGTGGAGACAATAACAAGTCTGAAATTAAATTTCAAGGAACAGTTAAGCACCAAAAAGTCAGAGCTCATTTTTGACCTACTGCCCATTTTAAGAACAAACACATTCTCTTAACAGTTCTTGCCATGTGCTGCACTGGCATTACACCCTCCAGCACTTCTAATCCTCTTAACAACCTTACATAGTCTATATTTGTTCCATTTCACCAATGAAGCTAAGTGACTTTCCCACAACCCAATGACAGTAGAACAGCTGAGTTAGGTTTAGTCTTAGGTCTAGAGCTCATGCTTCTAAAAGACCGCCCTTAGCTTAAAAAAAAAAAGTGATTCACTTAAATTCCTCTCCTATAAGGAAATCCTTGTTTCTATCTACCTATATCAAAATCCCAAGGAAATGAAAGTGAGGATTATGTGGTCAATCTGGAGGTAAATACAGGTATTTATAAGCTCCTGGAAGTAAAAGTTCTAAAATACTTTTTCAGGAGCACATTAGATATTCCAATATATAAAATATCCTATCACAATGGAAATAATTGGTAAAAAAAATCCTATTATTTTACTGATTAAGGAAATTCTCATAAAAAGAGACATGACTAGAACATCTTTACTATCAATAAGATATGACAGCCTTATTAGAAAGATTTATGTTCTCTAAAAAGTGAGATTTTAAAGTGAATAATAAAGGCAACACTCATCATTTTAACAGATACAACTAAACATTCAAACCTGAAAACTTTATTACATTGATTTAAATGTTCATTCCACTGAATGAACTGAAAGATGATCTGTATGCTTCCATCCTTCAAATGGCCCAACAAAAATGACTGATATAAAAAGAGGTTTGGTATTTAAGGGCATTGACAGAAGCTGCTGATCTCAAACTTTTCTCTATTAACTCTTTTGTAATACACTTATTTGATGATTTGGTAACTCTAACAATGCTAGAAACATGGTGCTATTCAAAAACTATATGAGGGTATGCACAGAGTTTCAGAGAGATATGCAACCAAGCAAGGCCTCGTGGATAAAGGGTGTATTCTCCACTCTGCACATGGACATACCTCATATTGCATAGGTTTTATTGTCTCTATTATTTGGCAGTGCTTCAATGTAGGTAGCGTGGCACAACTGATTAGGGCAGTCCCACATAAATGGCAGCGAGGTCCAGGTTACAGGCCAGTTCCTTCACATCTCCCTGGCTCTCTCAAGAAACATGTGCACTCTAAGTGCCTCTGGTAATGGTTTAGTACCTTAAAACATTACCTGAAGTGATGTACTTCTGCCTTGAGAGACTTTTGGTAATAAATGAACTTATGGTAAATGTTAAGGAACACTGAAATAATTATGATTTTAATTTACCTGTTTTTTTAAGAAGAGTAACATAGCCACAGCAGAGGCAGAGCAATTGCTAATTAAGCTAAGCAGGTATAAAAGTCAATTCAAAACCAAAATACAACATTCTTGTCTATCATTTTCACAGATCCAATTGGAAACTGAAATGTCCTAAAAATAGCTCCCAAAATAAAACAACTAAAGGAAGACTTTAGTCAACCTTCTGGTACACATCAATGGAATACAATACTGTATTACATCTCTTAAAGCCCAAAGGAACCAATTTGCCTACCTTAAATTTCACAACCTTCATGTGTGTTCCACTCACAGGGATGCCGGTAAAGTGTTAACAGAAGCACTTGTTAGAAGACTAACCCATCTTAACAAACACTTCCTGATTCAGTGTACAGCACAAATGAGCCAATAGGTACCCAGAAATTTTTTGCAGTTCATTTTAAGTTCTTGGGCCTGCTAACATTTACTGATTATAGGAATGACTCCAACTTAAAGGCACAAGAATACCTCTCTCCCTGAACTCAGTCTGGAAAAAATAATGACCTCATATAGACCAGAGGATGCTTATTAACACAATGTTCAGCAGAATGCAGAATATAAGATTCATACAACGTAAATTACTGTAATACTATGAATTAATATGTTCATTGAGCAACTAGGTTTTTGAAATATAGCCACTCAAAAAATAATGACTTGGGGTGGCACCTATTGATCAAAAGGGCCCCATATGCCAGAGGTGGCAGGTTCAAATCCAGCCCTGGCCAAAAAAACTGCAAAAAATAAATATATAAAATGTAAATAAAAAATAAAGATTTTTTAGTGTAAACTTAAGTCCCTTCACATCTTACCCCCTTTAAGAAGGTTCCACGAGAGAACTAAACGTAATGCTCATATATACAATGTGTGCGTGTGCACATATAGAGAATATACAGGAAATGCAGTGCATTACATATTTTATACTAAAATGCATGGAATTTCAAGAGAAATCTTATGAGCAATTCTACCCCTATTAGATGTATTTATTTTTCCTAGGAAAACACTCTTTTCTATAATAAAAACAGGAAAATAGATACAGACTTTAATATAAATAACTTACTTTATCCAACACCTTTCAGAGTAGTATTAAATGGATGGAGTTTTGCCTGAATATATTTATACTGTCCTTAACTAATGAATTTCACAATTAGTAGATTGATCCTATTAGGTGAAAAAAATATACTGCTGAAATTCATCATACACAAAGTTTTTGAGTTTGAGACATTTTATAAATACCTTTTGGTTAAGATTAAAATCAAAAGTGAACAAAAAAGTAAAAATACCCTTCAACTAATTACAGTGACATCCATAAAATTAAATCACTGCTCAATAGTTTATCCTTTTAGTCTTTAAACAGAGAGGTGAATTGATAAATTTGATAAATACAGTAGAACTTCTGTTAAGTCGAGCACCCAAGGAACTGTAACAAAAGAGGTGGTCAACACAAGGAACTAGGCCACTATACCGACACATACATGCAGTACATGTCCAGTCTATGAAAATCAGGTAAACTTAAGGAGATGATCAATGTAAGGAAGTGGTCAATGTAGGGAGATGGTCAACTATGGAGGTACTATTATATATTCAAAATGACTTTTGCGCCAAAGTGTTTTAAGTCTCAAAGGTTTGTTTCCTTTTGATATTTTTTGTTTTAGACAGATACCACATCACCAGAAACTGAAAATTCTTCCAGTAACAGAGAAGAGAGAGTCACAATAACACATAGAATGTCCAAAGATAAAACACGAGCCTACATCAATATCCAAGCAATAAATATACTATTTAGTCATCACTAATTCCAAGAACCCATCAACTAATTTACTTAATAGTAAATTACTGTATAGCAGAAAGTAGTACACAGACATTCTCAACTCAATGCACTGCACTTAGGCCATCGCTTGAGAAATCCAAATCACCACTACCTAACTTAAGAGCTGATAGCGGAGGAAAGAAGGGGAACAAAAGAGAGGAGCAAAGAAGGGAAGTAAAAAGGCAGGAAAATAGGTAGATCTATCAGATTTAGGACTCCTTGACTTCTGCTGGAATTACTGCAAATACATAATCTTTTTTTTTCTGTTTACCAAAATCTTACATAATAATATATGCCATTTCCCTGTTTGAATTCTCAACTGATTCCCAAAGTAAAAAAAAAATGCCTAAAAAGTATGAATTGGCTTGATACAGTGAACAGAAACAGTGATAACTTAAAAGAGTAACTATCCTGTTCCTCAAAGAATTTTCAAATACATTCAAATACACAAGGAAGTCAATTTTTACAATAAAGTAATTCTTCAGTTACATAAATCACGCTGATTTTGAAGTTCTTAGACTTGATTCCTTCACTTATAAGAACCTTATTTTCATGCACAGTACCTTCAAAGAGGAAGAAATATGAATTTGGTAATTTCCAATGTCTCCTACTTCAAAGGTATTAAAAGATATCTTTAGAATCTTAGAAGATAATAATAAAACAGATTTCTTGATTATAGATTACATAACATAGGAAGTATTTTTAACACTTTCACTTCATTATTTGATACAGGAAAACAACTACCTCTGTTACTGGGAGAATAGTGTTTCCCCAAAATTCCTATGTTGTAGCCTAACACTCCACTATGACAAGACAGAGCCTATAATAAAGAGGTAATAAAGGCTAAGAGAAGAAACATGGTTGGGGCCCAAATCCAGGGGAACTGGTGTACTTAAGGGAAGAGGAAGAGCACCAAGGCTCACTCGCTGTGTGCACAGAGAGGAAAAGCCATGTGAGGACACAGCAAGAAGGCATGCCCGAGAGAGCCCTCACCAGAAACCAAATTTGCCAACATCTTAATTGTGAACCTCCAGCCTCCAGAACTGTGAACTTAACTTTTCTTTTTTGAGACAGAGCCTCAAGCTGTCCCCCTGGGTAGAGTGCCATGACATTACAGCTCACAGCAACCTCCAACTCCTGGGCTCAAGCAAGTCTCTTGCCTCCGCCTCCCCAGTAGCTGGGACCACAGGCGCCTGCCACAACGCCCGGCTCAGAACTGTGAACTTAAAATAAATGTCTAGTTTAAGCCAGTCAGCCTCTGGTATTTTGTTAGAGCAGCCCAAACAAACTAATACAACCCCGAAGGATATCTGAGGTAGTTTTACTCTACCAATAGTCCACCTGAATGAGTAACCAATAGCTACAAAGCTGTTCCATTCAAAGAGAGAAGAGCTTAGAACAATTTCATAAGTTGTTTCCCCAAAATAGTTTTATATACATGTGTTAACAAATGGAAGTCATTTTTTAAAAACAGGATTAGGCTTTGAATCATAAGAGATAATATTATGTTCTTCTGAGTTCTGAGAGTACAAGGGGACAATGTCAACGGAGATGCTCTCAAGGAATCTAAATTGATTAAACCTTCATTGGAGAGCAGTGACACAAAGATCTTGAAATAGAAATGCCAGCTCCTTCTGAAACCAAATAGCATTTGCTCTAGGAGGCAAAAAAAAAAAAAAATTCAGTGGCACCATTTTCTGTGGCACCTTACCTCAAAATTATCTAAGATCTGACTTTTTTTAGCAACTTGTTGCTGACTGACCTCATTAATATTCAGAGTGAAGGCCAACCAGTATATTCACTCTTCACCATCATTCTGTCTTTGGCACTTCTAAATTCTCTATGGCAAGAAGGGAATTATCGGAACACAGAGGACCTAACATTTCTAAAGGATTCACCCTCTCTCTCAATGGTAAGGATAAAGCCAATTTCAATTTCCAGAAGAACTACAGAAGAAAGTATCAGTTCTTATGCATTCAGGACAATTTTCTTTAAACCCTTTTGGGGGGGGGAGTTTACATATAAATACACAAACACATTCTAGATGTATACACTGTCAGATGTCAATCAAAGGCATTTTATAGAAAGAATATCAAGATCTTGAACTCTGATCACATTTTTCTTATTCTTTTTTAACCTATCATTTCTTAAGTGCTTCTTTGTGCCAGGAACTGTGACAGAATTTATTTATTTCTCACACTCCTAAGACATAGAGATCATTATCCTTACACTAAAATGATAAGACAAAATTTCAAAAAGGTCAAATTATCAACCAAATTATTTTATTTTAAAAATGCCAGTCAGGCACAAGACCTTACATCCGTAATTATAGAACTTTGGGAGGCCAAAGTAGAAGGATCTCATGAGCCCAGAAGTTCCAGTACAGCCTGGGCAACAGAGAAACAAACAAACAAAAATCTTAGCTAAGCAGAGTAGTGTGAGTTTGTAGTCACAGCCACTCAGGGGTCTGAAGCAGAGCCCATTAAGCCCAAGAGTTTGAAGTTGCAATGATGATGTTACTGCACTCTAACTCCAGCAACAGAGTGAGAGACCCTATCTCAAAAATAAATACATAAATAAATAAAAATAAAAGAGGCCCAAAGTAGGATTTCTCTGAACCCAAAACTTATGCTTAGCTATACTGTCTTACCTTCTAACCTTATATTATATATATTAAAAAAAAAAAAATTACACAGAAGTCTAAACCAAAATCCTTCCCCCCATCTTAAAGAACTATAAACTATCAAAGCATTGTCTGTATATAATAGATCTCTAAATCATCTTAATCCACTCAGCTCTGGTAACAATGTTTTTCAATACCTATGAGATTAATCAAATCAATATTGGCTGTGGAGTTCTATGTACTAGTAATTTCCTAGAAGACTTAGGAGAAAATAATGTAAAAGTTACAGTATATGAACATGACATCTGATGGAATACCTCAGAAAACTCCTGGAATACATTTTTAAGCTCTTTGCAGTGTCTGCATTCTTAATTTTTAGAATGATTCTTAAAATTAAACTTAAGTAGACAAAGGCATTTGACCACCATTATATCCAGTAAAATTATCATATTAGTAATGGAAAAAGCAAAGCACTCACTTCCTCATTCTCTTCCTCTGATATAATAACATCTGTCAAGGTTCTGTGACCTATTGTACATAGGTAAGAAATTATTATGAGCATCATATTTCCCTTCTCTAATTCTATATGCAAACTGCATAGGATCTAGTCTACAGTAATTTTCATTCATTTTAAAACTACTTCTAAAACAATAATGTAAATCTGTACTCTACGTTAGAAACTTTCCCCTAAATGTTAGAAAAAGTTCTAAGATTCAAAACATCATGAATCTCTTGAATTGTATCAACTCCTTATTCCTTAAAACTTGTCACAGACAGTGTTTCATGTAATAACAAAAGGATTCACAGTCAAATAATTTTATATTAAACAGATCCATTCACTGCAGGACTTTCCAGGATTTTTACCAGGATTTTTAACATACTAAGTGTACTTTCCCTCTCTGAAAAACCAGCAAATGGTATTTTGCAGATTTTGTAGTTAAAATATGTGTATGCACTATCATCCTTTCCCTGCCATGCTCCTCTCACATGGCCACACCCCACCTCATCACACAGGCTTGACTGTGTGACAGGCTTAGGCCAATGAAATATGAGAGGTAGCGAAACCTGCCATGTTACATGTTAACAGCCATGCCATGGTTCCGTTACTCTCTTCTCCTTCCACCATAAGACTTGTACATCCCAGAAAGGCTGCTCCTTCAGCTTTGGTCCAGGAACAAAGAGGATATAGAGCAGAGAGGCAGTAGACTCATCAGGGACATGAACATAAATTGCCACAAATCACTAAGATTTGGGGATTCTTCTGGTATGAAATGTAACTTTGCTTAAGCCAGTTGATATGTTTCCCAAATTTACTGAACTCTAATATGCTTTTGCCAAGTAACATCTTCCAGGATTTGTTTCCTAAATTACTCCCGTTCTGTAGGGCATCTTTTCTATTTCTTAGTTAATAATGTATTGAAGATGAGCATATATATAAGCTAGAATTGTGCAGTCTTAGCCATCTTCAGTTAAGCTTTCATATTAAATTCTATCAGCAATTTTGATTTCTGCTTATAGTCAAAATATATTTTATTGCAATAATCTGATTAACATATAGAAATCACAGACCAGATGGCTACTTAGTGAAGGCAGCTATACTAATACTGGTTGAAGATATAATTTTTCTGAAAAGGTCAGATAAAGTATCCTGCTTTACTTTCTATATATGTACTCACATTTAGCAAGTTCTGAATACTGCCACAAATTTAATTTTCTTTAAACCTTACAATAATTAACTCTTTTGGATTAGCAATTGAGAATATATTTGAAATTAAACATCCAATTTTGAATATTCCATAGTCTATTCTGCCGACTTAGTAAAGCCATAATTAACTGTATTCTGACTAGCATTCTTTTTTTTTTTATTAAATCATAGCTGTGTACATTAATGCAATCATGGGGTACAATGTGCTGGTTTAATATACAATTTGAAATATTTTTACCAAACTGGGTTAACATAGCCTTCATGGCATTTTCTTAGCTATGGTGTTAAGACATTTATATTCTACATTTAGTAAATTTCACATGTACCCTTGGAAGATGCACCGTAGGTATGGTCCCATCAATTATCCTCCCTCCACCCATCCTCCCCACTGACCTCCCCTCCTCTCCCGCTCCCCTTTCCCCATATTCTAGGGCTGTAACTGGAAAAGCTATAACTTGGTTTCATAGTAGGGCTGAGTACATTGGATACTTTTTCTTCCATTCTTGAGATACTTTGCTAAGAAGAATATGTTCCAACCTGACTACCATTCTTAAATTTAGATTTTGTATTTGTTAACAAGTATGCCATAAGTCTTAAAGTACAGCACAGCAAAGAGGAAAAATAACTAAAACCCAACCTTCTCATTGGCA
Organism: Galago senegalensis; assembly: GCA_963575145.1. NCBI lineage: Eukaryota > Metazoa > Chordata > Mammalia > Primates > Galagidae > Galago > Galago senegalensis. The sequence goes on from CAUYTI010102702.1 coordinate 30,842, forward strand.
TTAAGATTTTGTTGATATTTAAATATCCTATAGTAAATACACATTCAAGTTAATTGTATACATTTTACTATGTGTACAATCCTAGACAATGACAATCAGGAGAATGGTTCAAAGGCCTTATATTTATGCTCACATCATAAAAGCAACATTTAGTCATATACTTACTAAAAGAAGAAAGGAGATGGAAATATTCTAGACAGATTTAACAGGCTAACAAGGAAACATGCTTAAAACAGGAAAGATTTCAGATTAATTTTTAACTAATTGAAAGTAAAATTAAAGGGTAAGTTCCCTTCTTGAAAACTTGCAACCGGACAATATGTACTATATTTCCTCAATTTTAATTCAAAGTTTAAGTAAAATCTTATAAATTATTAGTTCACTGTAATCAGATAACAGTAAAGCAAGCGTACATTTTATTCTCAGACTCAGAAAACTCTATGCATTTAAGTAACCATTATTAAAATTAATTTTTAAATGTTATTGTCGTATTTTAAAAGTTAAAAGTTTCCTAAAGGAATACCTTTGAAAATAACTTCCATACAAAAGAAGAGCCACAGTATCTCAGAGTTTCACAGGCTGATATTACTTTGTTACACATATATATTTTAAAATCTCAACTTTTTCTTCATTATGTGGTTTTTACTATTTAAAGTGATTTCACAATACAGTCACACATCTCTCTACTATTTTTAATAGGTAAAATAAATTCCATAATGCTTTGATACTGATTTTTTTTCAATTAAGGCCGCTAGATATATAAAATAACTTGGGGGAATTGAGCAACTTAATACTTGTTTAGGTATGGGACCTCTAACTATCTGGGACTTCAATAAACTGACTTTTACCAAGACCTAGTACTGAGGAGAAACAAATCAGAGATTTTGAAACAGTTAATCTTTTTAAAATTCATGATTTTAAAAGAAAATTTAACTTACTTGATAATGAAGATTAAAATGTCACTTTTAAAAAGTAATAAAATTGATAAAAAAAAATATACAACTGTCACACTTCCTTGGTCAATATGGAAGGTGAATCCATCAGATGGGAGAGAGTTGAGACCAGCTTGGATAGTACATAGCTCTTGACTGCCTCACTGTTTCCAAGGTAAGTAAGTAAGATGCACCTTCAGTGCAGCTCTTACCAATCAAGCCAAGACTTTCCATTGTGAGCTCAATGGAACATCAGAACTTCCAGCTTCTGTGATGCAGCAGGATTCTGTGAAAGACCCATAGGAAAGCAGTTATTATAAAATGGTGAGCCAGGAAGGCCTTTAAAATAAGGCTGACACTCATTCTCCTTTAACAAAATAACCCTTAAAAGTTAACACCCTAAACAGTCAACATCAGCCAAATATCCCTACGCTAATACTATTTAGAGAAGCAGCCTCAAGTGTTTATTGTCAGCTTTAACAAAAAGATAGTCACTAAAATTATTCAACATGAACTCTAAGACTTAAGTTCATAGCCTAAGAATTAACTATAGGCAATCATTTCTTGGCCTTCTGTGCTAAAATCAAGCACAGAATCGCAGGCAAATCCCATATGAAACATGGGGTTCACTGACTAAAGTTAGTTTAAATAACTGGCCCAACTCAACTGGATAAATTGTGATTCAGATATTAATCTCTTATGATTTATCTTTTAAATGTTTTGAAGATAATGAGTGAAGCAAGGTAATAAAAACAAGAAAGCAGCCTTAGGTGAGGGGGTAACAAAAAAATTTTATAACAGCAAAGGATGAAGTAAGCTCAAAATTAGAAGGGGGTACATGCTAATTAATGGAACATTTCACATTCATAACACTGCAAATATAAAAACAGTATATTCCCATTAAATCCCATCATTTTTAAGAATTAAAAAGTTATTTCATTTTCTTTATGAGATTCATTTGGTTTCTATGTTGCTTCAGTGCTAAAACTAAATGCATAGTCAAGTATAAGAGACAATTTCCTGCCCCTGGCAGATTATGAGAATATATATCTTTACAATCTGTAAACTATACACTGTAGAAACTGGATATAACTTATTGGCTTACAGCTCTATCAGTGCTTTCATTTTATGGCTTTGCTCAAGTTTTTTTGTTGTTTTTTTTTTTTCCCTAATCAGCCACAATATGGAAGATTTGGCTCTCCACATGAAATATCAAAAATGTGTAATGATTCATTTGAGTAATCCTATCTAGAATTAGATGATTCAGTTGTCACTCAGTGCTATTAATGAAAACAAAAGCTGGAAAGTATGAATAAAATATTAAATGGTCTCATGTGGCTTCACACAAGATACTACTCAATCATCCCTATTTTTGAAAACAAGGATATGGATGAAAGAGTAAATCCAGATCTTTGAAGAAAACTACAAAGGACACGTATGAATACTTTTAAATTAAACGCCCACACTTTTGCTACACTTTATGAAGGAAGCATACAATTCCAAATACTGAGGAAAATAAATAGTATAAAAGTCTTGTTCTTAATTATCATGAAGTAGGCAACCAATATTAAAAATATCCTTTTTAAAAACTCTCACATACTATCTCATATTTATATACTTTTTCTTCATATAAATACACAATAGCATATAGAACCATTAAAATAAGTATTGTAAAATAAATGAATAAAAATCATAAAGTAAATAACTGAAAATAAGTAGCACATAAATAAATCGGTATAATTTGTACTGACAAAATTGGAAGAGGAAGATATACTATTCATTTTAATGCTGCAGGTTTAATTCTTAATTTGGTTTAAAGATTTGTTTATTCTTTAAGAAGTGAGTACAAGCTATCTGAGAAATAAAATAGCCTATATATCCCATATACAGAAGTTCTCTGAGGAGCTCAAAGACAAACTCTTACTCATCTTCAAGTAACCTTAGAGATGTGTTGTTTTACTTGGTTATATACCAAAAGTGGGCCATAATTATACTTCATTTTGATTACTATCAAAATACTTTATTACCTGTGATGCAACTATCTATGAGAAAAGAGACTGGCTATGTTGTAGCCAATATGGGTTTTAAAACACTCTTAAGATGACAAAGAAATCATAGTAGGCTTATGCAGCCAGGGAATCAGCCGCAGAGTAGATGTCACTTTCCAGGCTAAAGGTCTTGCCTGATATGAATTTGAGTTTTCTTTTTTTTTTTTTTTTGAGACAGAGTTTCATTATGTTGCTCCTCAGTAGAGTGCCATGACATCACAGCTCACAGCAACCTCAAACTCTTGGGCTTAAGCGATTCTCTTGTCTTAGCCTCCCAAGTAGCTGGGAGTACAGGCTCATTTTTTTTTGGTTGTAATGGTCACTATTGTTTGGCAGGCCGGGGCTGGGTTCAAACCCGCCAGCTCTGGTGTATGTGGCTGGCACCCTAGCTGCTGTGCTATAGGCGCCAAGCCAAAGTCAAACTTAGAGACCAGATTTACTCTGTTTATTACAAATGGCCATATAAGTAGCTTCAGCAAAGCAGTTTCAACAAAAACTATTCTCATTTAAATCATAAGTATTTCAGAAAATATATTGATTTGATGGAAGAAATAGGTGGCTACGTGAGGTGTCCTGAAAGGTAGGTGTGCCAGCAGGGGAAATGCCCCAAGTGTGATGAAAACCTTGTACAGTGGTGACTTTAATGGGCTCTTAGACCACAGCCTGAGCAGATTTCATCTGAGCCACTCAGTGCCTGGCTGTGTTTTCTGGGTTCCACTAAAGCTTCCTCTCTACCCCACTCACCCTGCCCCCCTAGCGCCTTAGATTCTTGACTCTCCATGATTAGTTCTGACAGCTTCATCAAACCCTTATTTTCCCCTTGTCAAGGTCTCTGCTTCTCACTCATGACACTGCCTCCCACAGTCCTAGCCAGCACTGACCTAGCACAGAACAGGATTCCCTCTCAGATACTTCATCATGGCATGTGCAACAGTCATCTATTATTATAAATACCTAATACTCTCTTCTAACCACAAGTAGAGCATCCGACTGGACATCTGACAACCCTATCTCAAGTGGCCTAAGCAACCAATGAAACATCCCAAAGCAAGTGGCTTTCTGGCACAACTCACACATTACCCCTTGAGATGCTAACTTTTGAAATACTTATTATACTAATAAGTGAGGTGCCACTTCTTACAATGAGGCAGACTCCCAATTAGTATTGATGTCTAGTATAGATTCAAAGGCACATCATGGCAAAATCCCTTTCTATGCCAAAACTGCGTGGTCAGTGCATAAGGGACTCCAAGGTAACCATGCTGCCCATTTGCATGGAAGGATATTTAATCTCCATGAATGACTGCTTTTCTGATGTTTTCATCAATTCTCTGGTTAATACATTGAGCTTTAACTAACTCATTTTCATACATACCCTTAATTCAATCAAGCTCAATAAAAGTCATTCTGGACTGTAGTATTTGCTAAGGAACAATTAACATTCAAATGGGTAAAAAACTGCTGGGCATGATACAATCCATGGTTATAGATGCCTCCCCATTTAAGAATAAGAACAGTAACAAAATAGCCAAACTGCTAGGAAAGGAAATATATCTTTGTCCTTAACCTCCTGAAAACAGAATACACCTTTTACACCTAAAAAAAAAAAGGAGGGTACCAGAGAAAACAAATTTTTAAATTATTACTTTCAATTACATTTATGCTTTGATAGACGCTACATTTTTAGAGTAAGAGTCAGCGTGACCTCTAAAAGCCAAAACAAGGCCAGGTCACAAACTCTCCCACTAAATCTTCCACTGACTTTCTCCACTTCCCCAGCAACATGTACTGTATTCCAATTTCCACTGTACAATGCAGGTTTTATTACAAGATTTTTCCTGTTTTAAACCACTTCATTTCTACATTAGTACAATTCTTATTTTCTTCTCAATTCACTCTTTCATATACATCATGTTTATAAAGGAACTTAAATACGAACTCCAAGTTTATAGTTCCGTGTAATTTAATGCAGTGATGTTTGCAGTCAAAAATTCCTATTGATTTAACTAAAGCTTTCTGTCCTGTGCACGCATAAGGTTTTTCTCCTACTACTCTATATATTCTTTTAATCTCCTCAATAGTGCCATCAGATATATTGATATATTACAGTATTAAAAATGATGCTGTTATACCAACTATTGAGCAATTTTGGCCAATGACTTCCAAGCTTAAGGCAGTGTTGCCTGCCACAGGCCAAAAGCTTAGAAATAATAAAATCATTTGATGAAATAAAATATCTTCATATAGAGAAAGATAACTGGAGGAAAATACACACATGCACATATACATGACAGCATAAAGCATGAATAAGAACCACACTTTTGTTAAGATTGCCTACCTGTCCCTGTCTTTTTTATAGCTAAGGCTTAAGCCACAGCTATTTCACTAGCATTTCTGGCCAGGCACCAATCTTTAACTGAAATTACAAGTGTCAGCTACACTGAAAATGGAAATCTCTTCAAAGGAAATGCAAATCTGAATTACCTCTTTATCACCTTCCCACCTCCACCTTTGCATTTCCTCATGATCCAGAGCTTTTCAATTAAGAAACATTAAATATAGTAATACAGGTGAACATGTTTAAAGTGTTCCCTAGATATTCAGCAGTAAACCAAAGTAACTAAGTAATTACAGATTTTTCCATTTCTTTGGACTTTACAAAAAGGTTCAAAAAACACTAGGTAGCAGAGACAGAAAATCCTAGCATTCATTGTTTATGGGTCACTTATACACACGAAAGACCTGCAAATCCTCTCCCCTTCAGTACTCAATATTGCACCTATATGTCAAGGGAACAGAAAAGCAAATGATGTAACCTTTTATTGTTTGAGAAATTAATGACCTACTATGTATTAACACTACAAAAAGTAATAGAGTCGGTGTTTTCATAAAGCTGATGATCTACTTGGCTAATCACATACATACAAGAAGTCACATAATAACTGAGTAAGATACAATGTGAAAATGGTAAGCAAAGAATTCAGAAAAAGTTAGAATATACAAGGGTATATTTACACAGGAGATGAACAAAACTGGAATCAGAAGCACCTACAGCAGTTTGGGATACAGATATAGAATAAGGGAGGGTGTTACAGGCACAAGATGAGCAAAGGCTCAATACCAAGGGCAAGCATGGCTTGCTGGAACAACAGGAAGCATTGGGGGAAGATCTGGCTGGAGCACAGAGTTCACATCTGCAAAACGGGACATAAAATGCAGACAAATGAGAAAGCAAAATGATCACCCTATTTTCTCTTCATAGTTTCCTAAATAGCATAGTTAAGGGTACCAAAACAGTGCTGTGCTAAGCATACTGGCCTTAGGGTTTACTACCCTGCAACTGTGGGCCAATTCCTAGCCTCTCTGAACTTCTATTCCTTAACTACAAACATGGAATAGAAATCCCTACAGCTTTAAAGGTCACTTTGAGAATTATTAGAAGGTATTATAAATGCAAAGTGTTTTGCATACAGTTGGTGCTTAATAAATGTTGGTCATTTCTAATATCAGAGATAAAACTAAGTGGTAGAGATGTACTGATAAAGCTATGCTGTGAGGACACTGAAGTTTACCTTGAATATTCTCAATATTTGGATGCTGAGTGAATGACTACTTTTCTCAAATGGTCACTACATGTTTTTGTTGTTGTTATTGCAGTTTTTGGCCAAGGCTGGGTTTGATCCCACCACCTCCGGCATATGGGTCCGGCGCCCTACTCCTTTGAGCCACAGGCGCCATCCTACAGATATATTTTAGTTAGATGGCTTTAACATATGTTTAGTTCTAATAGTATGAGCACTTTTTACCCTTCCAAGTTCAACGTACAGTAGCTGATTTGATAATATTGGTGTCTTCTTACAATGATCATTTGACATAAGACTGTTGCCTCATGAATTGTGGTAGAACTATGAATTTCTGCAATTTCCATAAGCAGAGGTGGAAAATGAGTAAGCATTAGTCCAGTCTGATGGCTTGGCAGGAAGGCACTGAATGCCTCTTTTATACTACTATGAACTACATAAATGTAACCTTCTCAGGCAGAGGAAATTGCACATTTAAGGGAGAAGGAGTTTCACTTCTAGAAAGAGTATAAAAACACACTTGCCAGCACCTACATCAGGAATAACAACAGGGAAGCCCCAGAATCTTTGGAACGATTCATTAGCTTTATCACGCCACTGAGCACTAAGTTGGAAAATAAACAGAATGATCCTAGCCCCATGAGTTAGATGTTGGGTTAGTGCAGGTAAACCCTGACCTATAGGCCTTCAGGAAGAGGTGCTTGAATGAAACCTACCAGAGAACCACCTTGTCGTCTTCTGAACCAACAAAATGTTCCCTTGGCTGCTTTCATATTAGTAATAATTTGCAACATATAGAAATTACATTCTTATTTAGTCTAAAGTCACTAGATTAAAAAGTCATAATTTTAAATGGAAAATATTCTGTTCTAAGAGGCAAGGACACTGGTCTTTCCCCCCCTTTATCATTATGTTAAATTATGCAAAGACAATATTTTAAAAAATACAAACTTGAAAAAATATATATAAACTTGTAAATATAATTTATAATTTTGTAACTTTATTTTTTTTTTAATTTTTTGAGACAGAGTCTCACTCTGTTGCCTTGTGGGTAGAGTGCCATGGAGTAACAGCCCACAGGAACCTCAAATTCTTGGGCTCAAGTGATCCTCTTGCCTCAGCCACCCGAGTAGCTGGGACTAGAGGTACATACAATGCTGGACTAGTTTTTCTATTTTTAGTAAAGACAGGGTCTCACTCTTGCTCTGGCTGGTCTGGAATAGGTGTGAGCCACCATACCCAGCACTGTAATGGTAATAGCACATTTTAATTACAAATTAGATTACTTTTTAAAAAACAAACAAACAAATATTTTATCCAGAAAGAATAGCTGTCCCTTTCAGGTGTATCTAATGTATTTCCAGTAAATAGCTTAAGAGCAGAAAGACTTGTACTAGATACATTAATTGCAAGAATATTCCGGATATGAAGAAAACAAAGGAGTTTGTCACAAGTACCCTATAATAATTACAAATATACTCCCTTTCGAAGTTATTTATTCACAAAGCAGTTATTCTTGGGACAATAATGCAACATTGTAATTAGTTATTTTAAATCAAAAAATGCAAAAACAAAAAAACAAACAAAAAAAAAAAACCCAGAACTTTTCGGTAGGGGCCAAAAGGGAAACTAGTCACACTTAGATAGCTGAAACCAAGTGAGACCCAGAAAATTTAAGTAACTGAACAAAAGGTCATCAGCTGGTTTGGACTGAATTATGACAATACCCAGCTCTTCATAGTGCTTTTATCATTAACTCCACAATGCTACTCTTATAGGATTTTATGTTATTCCCATTAGACATACTGTGAAATTGTGGGATGACAGAATATTGGTGGCAGAAGAGAACTTAAAGTACTCAGTTAAACTCTTGGACCACAAAGCAAGACAAAGGCAGAGGGAGGCTGTACCTCAGCCCTCCTGCCATGGTCAACACACTTGCCCTGATACCACCCTGTTCTGGAATACAATCAATCAGTCTGATCTGCAATTTGCCATCTACAGAACAGCAGGAGGCTCTAGACCAGATTTCATTACATCCCTAGTCTTCCTGTGGTCCAGCAAAATTCAACTGGAAAAATATCATTAAGAAAGGGCCTCGGCTCGGTGCCTGTGGCTCAAGCGGCTAAGGCGCCAGCCACATACACCTAAGGTGGTGGGTTCGAATTCCCAGCCCAGGCCTGCCAAACAACAATGATGGCTGCAACCAAAAAACAAAAAATGGCCAGGCATTGTGGCGGGTGCCTGTAGTCCCAGCTACTTGGGAGGCTGAGGCAGGAGACTCACTTGAGCCTAGGAATTGGAGGTTGCTGTGAGCTGTGATGCCATAGCACTCTACCCAGGGGGATAGCTTGA
>CAUYTI010102703.1:0-25220 GCA_963575145.1 Galago senegalensis
AGACTTCAAGGGATGGCTCAAAGCTCGGCCAGACCTGGAAGAACTGTAGGCCAAGCTGAACTAGCTATTGCAGACCTGCAGTGTGCCAGCAGTGGTCATACTGAGTGCCAAGGAGAGGAGCTTCCCGGGTGGTCACAGTTAAGCAGGAGACCTGAGACCCTAACCCTTAGCTTTCATAAGTTCTCATTCCTACTGCCAGGAATGCCTTCTCTCCTCTGTGGCACAGCTGTGTTTGCCAGTTGTTACAACTAACCCTAATTATCCTTCGTCTAATAAAAATTTGCTATTGCCGAAAAAAAAAGACGCCACTCACTCTAGACACAGCCCACCTGTATTACAGAGTCGGCCTGCAAAAAGTGGACCTGTAGAAAAACCCCGTAAGGACAGCCTGTGAGAAGCTTTGTTGGTGTGTAGAGACAACACTTGTGATGCCCCCCTTTCTGCAGAGATGCCCCTGGAGAAGCTCCCCTCACTGCAGAGGTAACCTTTCAAAAACTCTCCATCATTTTAGAGGGAGACCAGGAAAACTGCACTTATCGTAGAGACAGGCTGCGCTTACTAAGCCCTCCTTCATTTGTAGGATAGTCCCTGAGAAACTCTGTTGCATTGCAGAGTCAGCCCTGGAGCCTGGGGAAGGCCGACTTTGCTGAGGTGAGAGGCCTTTCTTCATCACGGACAAAGCCTTTGAAAAGCCCCTTTCATTGTACAGAGACCCTTCCTCATTCCAAAGATAGCCCTTGGGAATTCCCCTTGCAGTGCACAGATAGGAGACCACAGATAGTGCCATTGGGAGACCTTTATTTTCTACAAACAGCGCTGAATTTACTGCCACTGTCAAATCATTTCCTCCCTTGGCACCCTCTTCATGGCATTGCATCAGGAAGCTGGTCTTCTCCGAGACATGGGCTATTGTTAACTTGAAAACGTTATTCATCTTTTGTGGTGCAATTTTACTTTTGCACACCTGCCTGGAAGCTCAGAACAAATTCAGCGTCTGTGCCCACCAATAGACGGGACTTTCTGATGTACATTTTGTCCATGATCTCACCCCAGCTGTGTTGTGTTTTCCTACCGTGAATTTTCCTTTATCCCAGTTTCTCATTCATCTTATTTTTGATTCTATTATAGTATTACTGCAACTTGCTTCAAGTCACCCTGTTTTGCTTAGTCTTTGAATAAGGCAGTTGAAGGATGAAAGTGAAACTGATACATACACTTGTGCACAAGGGTCTCTTGCCCTGCCCTATGGTACCTTTCCATTCGGTCAGCATCTGTTGCCAGCCCCCAGAATGGAGCAGGGGCTCAGACAGGCACTGTGCTAAAAGTTTTCCAGTAGTAGCTCATTGATTTAATCTGTACAACAACCCTGCAAAGGGAAGTGATGGGGCTCCATTTCACAGTTGAGGAAACTGAAGTTTAAATTCTCACACTTACTAAGTGGCCCAGTCAGGATTTAAATCCACCATTGTGTGGCTCCAAAGTCCTTCCTTATTCCACTTCACCTCAGTATGGTAGCCACCAGCCACGCGTGGCTATTTAAATTTAATTTTAGTTGAACCTAAAATTCAGGCCCATTCTTGCACTAGCCACACTTCAGGCTACATGTGGCTAGTGGCTACTGTTTGGGAATATTATCTATTCTATTATAGTGGAATATTCTAAAGCACCACTTCCTGACACCTGCACTTGGCTCCTGCCAACCTCCAGGGTTGCCCAAGCTGGACTGGTGCCTCTTTTTCTCTGCATCTTTGTGGATGCTATTCCCTTTGCCTAGAGCATCCCCTGCTCCTCAAGCCATCCTCTCCTTTACAGCCCTCTGGGTACCCTCTATGCCCGCACCTGTCCTCAGCAGTATGATCTCTTCTTCTCACTGCCTGAGGCCCTGAGGTCTGTGCCCTGGGGTACACTGATCATTTCTCCTTCACACAGTCTCACCTCACCAGCCAACAATGAAACAACAGGACTCATGCTGCTCAGCACAATCCAAAATAATGCGAGGTTTGACAACTTGGCTTCATTCCTAGATTGACTTCTGCCACAAGCTACTCCACTCATTCATTAAGCACATACGTGCCAAGTGCCCATTCTCTGCTGAGGCCTAGGTGTGTGCAGAGGACGGAGAAATCCCAGGAGACCCCAGGGAGAGCTCATGGTCTGGTGATCTTAGCCAAGTCATTTACTTTCCTCATTCTCAATGTCCTCTTCTATGAAAAATGAAGATTCTTGCTCTGATTCTTATTCTTCCCCCCTGAACAGCTTGTTGTGTGGACTGAGTGAGAATAAGGAAGTCATTCAAAGACATATGTTAAGTAAAATTTGCAGGAGGCCATTGGTTGGCTGAGCTGCTGCACTAGGCCCAACAGACCAGGTCAAAATGGAGTCACTGGTGCTAAAGTTCTGGGCCACCAAGCTAAAACTAAGATTTTTATTTGACTTTCCAAGAATCAAGAGAGAGATAAGCCAAAGCCCCAGACAGGCCAGCTTTAGCCGGCAGGATAAGGAAATCCCCCCACTTTAACCTTTGCAAGAAAGTAAGTTTGAAACAATCAATCTGCTTTTTGTTCCTGTTTTTCTCAGCCCCCTTCTGTCTTTGAAGCCAACCTCCTTTGCCTGGATCATCAGAACACTCATTTTATTTTCCAGAATGAGGAGTTGCTTAGATGTAGAATCACAAGTAAAGCTGATCATAATCTTCAAATTTGCTGTAATTTTTTCTTTTGACACATGTCATGCATGAAGTCATGCACAGAGGTAACTGGGGGACATTGTCCATGCTCAGCCAGCTCTCTGCAGAGACCCCCCCAAGAGTTGAGGGTGCAGAAGACTCTATGCGGTGTTCTTTCAGGGGTGGTACCTGCAGAGCCCCCAGTAGGTCCCAGGAGATGGGAAGCTTCCTGCCCAAAGAGCTGTTGATCTGAACAGTGCCTAACAGATTCACTGGGCAAGTGCACTCCAGATTTTTGGTTTTCTCTGAACTAAAACCCTGAATAGAGTTCAGGGGACTTATGGATTAGAATATAATTCAAGTCTGGAGTTAAGAAGTTGAGCCTGAGGGAGAGGCCTGTGGTGAGGCTCACAGGCACCCAGTTTAAGAGATTTAGGATGGGGGCCCAAACCTACCAGCCATCTGACCTCAGCCAGGTGCTCCTGACCTGTGTCTCAAGCTCCCTCTGCGAACTGGGGCTGGGGTCCACACCATGCTGGCAGTTCAAGGGGGGCAGCCAACAAGAGGTCATAGTACTATCACTCTCCTCAGCCTCCTCTCCCCCACAAACCAACACCCCCACCCTGAGGGGGCTCACAGGCTAGGCAGGAGGTGACTAAACACAATTGTCCAAGGTACACAGGTAAGGCACAGGTAAGCCCAGGCTTTGGAGTTGAATGTGGGTCTGATTCTTCCTGTGGGCACCTTCACCTCTATGGCCTTCAGTCTCTGCATCCATAGAATGGAGGTGAAGCCACCACCATACTGTGGGGACACAGAGGGGTGCCACCTAGGGCACAGCTAATATCTGGTGGAAGCTGAATCATCAGTGCATGGACTACCCCTGATGAGTTCGTGTCATTGTCCTGCAGCTGTGGAGGAGGCTGCTGGACTGGAGGCAGGGCCTGCATCTGAGTTCCCCTCTGCCAGGCAGCCTGCCCTCTGATAGCAGAGGGCCAGGACAGCCCCCAGGCTCATCCCTGCAGCACAGTGCCCTGAGTCCTGGGCTGAGGTCTCTGGCTTCTGGGCTCCTGAAGGGCATCTCCAGCCCTCTATCCCACAAGCCTGTCCCCCCTGTGTCTAGATCTGTGCCTCCTAAACTGCCTCCTACCCAGCAGCCCTCTTCCCCTCCATCCAGTTGGCAGACACAGCTGCACCCCCTTACCTTGTCAGGATGGTGGACTGGTGGACTCTCTTCCCCTCTACCCTGGGCACCTGAAAGAGCCAGGGAAAGAGGCAGTGCTGGGGCTCCAGGTGTGTCAGGGAATAAGGGGCAGAGGAAGAGACGGAAGGGCCCCAAGAGGAAATGACCGAGTGCACTGGGCCCACGTAATTTATTACAGGACTTTGTCCTCGGGCTCTGGGCACATCCACTCCCACACGCCTCCTGCAGCCCCAGTGCAGAGCCTCCCAGGAAGGTCTGCTCTTTAACCGGGGCTCTTTAGCAGAGCAGCAGGTGTGTGGCCCAGAGGCTGCCAACGTCTGCACTCTAAGCACCTGCCCTGGCCACCAGCCAAGTACAGTGGTGACAATCAGCTGACCATTCAGGTGCCTCAGCTTCTCTCAGGGTGTTTAGGGGACTCTGAGGAAGCCCACGGTGGGGGCTCTGTTCCCGAGTACCCCAAACTCTAATGGGGGCTGGGGTATAACATGAAATTCAGTATATTTGGTCTTTGTCCCTGGTTCCTGTCAGAGAGCTCCTAAAACCCTTAGAAATTCCTGAGTGGATGATATGTCTGTCTTTCTTCATAATGGGCCCCTTCGACAACGTGAGGCCTCTAGCTAGCCTCCCGAGGGGCCAGTCCCCAGAAAGACCTACAGCCCCACCCTCCAATCTCTGGGAAGATAAAGCTCTTGACAACAATGAGACATTATGGGCTTCATGAAAGCTCAGTATGTGAAGGTTCCCAGAGGGTGACACCCTGGGTGGCAGGCACGCTCCATGCCACCCCCATCCTTGTAATAACCTTTATAAGAAGCTAGTAAACATAAGTAAGTCTTTCCCCAAGTTCTATGAGCTGCTCTAGCAAACTAACTGAACTCAATAAGGGGGTCATGGGAACCCTGCCTTATAGGTGATAACCTACTATTTGCAATTGGCTTCTGAAGGTAAGGCAGTCTTGTGGGACTTAGCCCATTTACCTGTGGGATCTGTCGCTATCTCCAGGTAGTCAGTGTCAGCTTGAATTGAATCAGAGGATACCTGGTTGGAATCTGCTGGAAAATTGCTTGGATCTGGCCAAGGCAATGTGCTGTGTTGAATGTGCAAGGGGCACACACCCAGGAGATGTGTGAGCAGCAAGGAGCCTTCTAACAAAGACACAGGCCACTGGGCAATTAGATTCCCAGGAGGCTCCCTGGGAGCTGACAGGGCTGGCTTGGTGGGACTCGGGCGAAGAGGCATCTGGGTTCTGAAGCACATACAAACCCTTTTGAAGGAAGCACATCTACTGTAGGGCCTGAGATGCAGGCCAGATGAAGACTCTAAGAGTGAGTGTGAGGACACAGGAGTCACGTGTGACCTGTTTGAAGGTGGGTGGATAGCAGGGATGGGAGGTCTCTTAGGGAAGGGAATCTCAGTGGTCCTTACAGTTGGCCCAATTAGAGCCGATCAGGGAATGTGCCATCATCTTTTAGAACTGAGGTCAAGGCTGGGTGGCAACCCTGACCATGGGGACACAGACCAAGTAGTGGTGGACGAGAAGAGGATAAAGCTGACCAGTCATAGAGGTGGAGATCCCATGTCCCCAGAGAGAGGCAGAGACCCTCGCAGACACCCGTGAGCTTCCAGTGCTTCCTGCTAATGGGCTCCACGCCGTCTGTAGGTGCCTTCCACAAATGCTCCTTTTTTGGACCTGGCTCAAAGGAGCTTCCACATCTTACCACCAAATGGCCCACGCCAAAGACAGGGAATCAAGCTGGAGGACAACTTGAAGGACAATTTTGAGCCCTTTGGTCAGCCCCCCACCCTGCCTGCTCCCCAATGCTGCGCTCCAAGCTGTGCCCCACCCCCCGCCCCACCCCTGCTCCTGGAGTCCTGGCCAGTGTCTGGGCCAGCACTTGCTTTGGGGGACTTTATGCTGCACATGGTTGCTCTGGTTTAGAAAGAAACCATTGAACTCCTCTAGGGGTGGTGCTGACATCACCAGAAACTCTTGGAGATGGGTAGCCCCTTGCTCTGGGACTGCAGACTGGGTCCTCTGTGACCCTCTCTACTGTCCTCATGTAGGAAATCTCAAGACAGAAAATCTGTGAACAAGATAATCTATAAGATGCTCTTGTCCTGAGCCTGCCTTATGCAAAATTTGATAGAAACACATTTTAGATACCTAAGGACTAGTCTCTCTCTCCTTTTTACACTTGGCATTATGTCACAAGCACTTCCTCACACCGTGCCACACTCTCACCACTCGTCTTTAAAGACAGCACGATGGCTCGGCACCTATAGCTCAACCGGCTAAGGCGCCAGCCATGTACACCTAAGGTGGCGGGTTCGAATCCCCAGCCCAGACCCGCCAAACAACGACAGCTGCAACCAAAAAATAGCTGGGCGTTGTGGCGGGCACATGTGGTCCCAGCTACTTGGGAGGCGGAGGCAAGAGACTCGCTTGAGCCCAGGAGTTGGAGGTTGCTGTAAGCTGTAATGCCACGGCACTCTACCCAGGGGGACAGCTTGAGGCTCTGTCTCATAAAAAAAAAAAAAAAAAAGAGGCTCACGTGACCCTGCCATGCTACTGTGTGTCTACAGGCAGCCACAGCCCCCCACGCCCCTGGAGCAGGCCCTGTGCACATGCCCACGTGGCCTCCCCATTGTCAGTCCCTGCTTCTCAGCTGCCAGTTAGGACACTGGCACAGAGTTTGTAACCTAGCAAGACAGATCACATTCAGAGCTGGAATGGCAAAACAGACTCTGAAGGTGGCTGCCTAAAAGAGCACTTCAAATGTGGTGCCAGGACCCCTGAGATTGGGCCAGACTGCCCCAGGGCGCTCAGTTCTAAAGTGACCACGATGCACAGACCAGACCAGCACACACTGCTCCTTCCAGGGGAGGCTAGGCCCCACTGTCACACAGGTGTGGCACCCTCCCCTTTAGGGCATCACTGTACTCGCAAAAGCAGACATGTCTACTTCCTCTGCGGCACTGTCAGGGCCAGTGGGGGGAGAGCTGGCAGCAGCCTTGTTCTTCCACCCAAGGCTGGCACACGCAGCTTCTCGGTTAGTATCTCAGGGATGACTGCACCAGGGGCCTGAGGTACTGGGAGGCTAGTTTCAAAAACCTCAAATTAAGCTCATGCAGCTCTGCTTGCAGGAATTAAATGGATAAACAGGAGCGAGCACTCCTCTGTGGTCTTGCCAAGAGGGAAAGGGCCATCATGGAACTCACAGCCCACCTGCAAGAGTGGCTTTGCACTCAGGGTGCCCTGCTCAGAGCACTCTGTCCTAGGCAGCTTCCTACCAGACTGAGCCCTATTGCTGCAAAAGACCATGGCCCTCCAGGGCTGCTTGCAGTGCAGGAGCCCATGATCACACCTGTCCACAAATGAGCTCCAGCAAGTGGTCCACACCTGCTCTTCCAGGCCTTTCTACCCAGTAAGCATACTCTGAGCGCCTCCTTTGTGCCAGCCCTGCACACGGCTCAGGGACAAGGTGACCATACCCAATCACTGCCCTAGAGGATCCCAGAGCAAGCCAGGAGATGCAAGTCACAGGAGGAAAAGTAAAGTGCAAAGACACAGGCAGAGGAAGACCTCGGTTCTTTTCCAGAGGGGTAGGCGGGTTTTAAGAGGGGCCAACACACTGTGAGAGAACACCACCCCTGTGCTCTTACATGATTTACCTTTTACTTCTCTTTTCTTTTTCTTTCCTGGAAGCTTCTGTGGCCCTGAGCCCGCAGCCTGCTGCCCCTTCCTGGCTGGCTGCCCCTGCCTAGCCTGCTCCCTCTGCAGCCTCTCCAAGTGTAGCGCCTTTAGGTCTAGCTGGCCCTGGCCCTGATGCCCCCTAGGGGGGTGCTGCGTCTGCACAGGGCTGGGGGGTGCTGGCTGGAGAGGGGCTTGGCCACTGGCCCCTGAGGTGGGTACTGGGGAAGCCAGGGGAGCTGTGGGAGCCGTGGGAGCTGTGAGAGCCGTGAGAGCCGGGGGAGCTGTGGGAGCCGGGGGAGCCGGGGGAGCCGTGGGAGCCGTGGGAGCCGGGGCCCTCTTGCTCACGGTGATGAACCTCTGTTTCCCTTCTCCGGCACTGTCATGCTTCAGCCCGTACTCCTCAGCTATCTGGTGGACCCTGAGCCTGTCATGGGAATTCAGGGAAGCAGGAAACTCCAACTGCATCTTCTCACTGGCCAGGAACTCCACTATCATGGCCCTGAAGTGGTCCACGCTGCCCCTGTTCTCTACTCCCTCTGAGCTGCCCTTGTTGAGGCTGGATTGCAAATGGGCTTCTGAGCCCAAAGGCTTCCCACCCGGCTTCTTCCGGTCCTGCTGAGCAGCTGCTCTGGCCTCCAAGGCCCCCTCCCGTCGCTGGCTTCCAGGAGGGTTCTTCACAGATGCAGCAGGAAGCTGGGACCTCATGGCAGCTTGGCTGTGGCCCTGGGCACTCTTGTGGGAGTAGTTTTCAGGGACAATGTCATCAAGATACTCAAAGGCTGTGCGCACTTCCCCATGCTGTGAGAAATACTCCACTAGTGTCTTCAAAAATGTGTGGTTGCTGACGGTGTGGGAATCGCAGATGACTGCCACGTGGCGCCGGGCACGAGTAACAGCCACATTGATCCTCCGGTCCTCAGCAAGAAAACCAACTTCACCTAAAAAAGGACCATGGGAAGGAAGGACTCAACCTAAGAGTAAGAAGCAGAAGCCAGTCTGCCACACCACAGCTGGCCCTCTGCAGGCGGGCTGGACACCACACCTGCCCCAGCTCCTGGCTTACCCCACTGGCCATGTGCAACTCCAGGGTGCTTGGTTTGGGTTTTGATGGCTTGCAGACTCTTGCTCATTTCCAAGTCAGAACCAACTCCCCACTAAGCACAGGCCAAGGAGGCCACCCAGGGAAGTGGCTACAGGTGATGCTCGAGAGAGACCAGAAGGGACCTCCCAGTGCCTGTCTATTTCTCACCACAGCCGTCCCACTTCCTTATCTGCTATCAGCCTCCCCCGTTCACTGCACTGCACGTCTAGGCACCCATTTCTTACTGGACAGGGTGCCCAGAAAACATGAGCACAAAAACCACATGCTGAGGCCCAGGACACAGAGGCTGAAAGACAGGCTCTGTGCTGGAGGGCTCCATCTCCTCAGAGTCCAGGCCATTTCTGCTCCTGCCCACCAGCTGCCTGCCCCTCACTGTTCCTCAGCCTCTCAGCCTCTGCAGTCTGTTCCCTGTGTCAACTCCCAGGACCACTCCCTGCCGGCTGGCCTGGACTCCAGAGCATGTCCCATGTGAACCCTCACTGCACCATGTCCAATGGTCTCTCTGCTGGACAGTGATGTGCCCTATGGCCCCATGGCCAGCCACTGGCTTGGCACCTACCAGAGATGCCATGTGCCCTCAGAATCAACATGCACACCTTGTGTTGTCCCCAGGGGCCCAGACGAGGACTGTGTACCTTTCCTGTTGGACCTGACGAAGGACAATATCACTGCCTCCTTCTCTCGACCTTGGAAGCCATCAACGGACTTAATTTCCAGCTGGGGGTGCCGACGCACAAGGCTCTGCCTGAGCAGGTCCACCTGAAACACTCAAACAGAGCTGCGGCCTCAGCCACCGCCAAGCCAGGGCAGCTCTGAGACCCCAAGCTCCTCACAGGCACACAATGAATGAACAGCTGGACGGCACATCAAGGATGACACGTCCATCACTGGCATTTTGTCATTTCCTTCAGCTTATGTGCCTCAGACAGCCCTGTGATGATGCCTGTGCCCCAGGAAGGAGGACAACCACGTCCATGGGCCCACGAAACCCAAGCAGGTATATTCTGCTACACAAGACAGGCTTGAGGACGTGACCTGAGCCAGTCCAGTAAGACTCAAGGCTGAGACTCTTCTGAGAAATACCCTTATAAGACAGGCTGTTCCACAGCTGCCTATAGAGGACAACGTCAGCCTGAGGTTGCTGGGGCCACCAGGGAAAGCTGGCCGGAGCACCAGGCCAATGCCAGGGGAGCAGGCTGAGAGACCAGGATGGGGCAGGGGCGTGGCAGGAAGATGGAGGAACAGAAGAGAAGCTCTTGCAGTTATCATTTGAGCTATGGATCCAGTTATGATGAGGTCAACCTGCCCTTGGACTTATGGGTCACAATGGCTAATACATTATCCTTTCTCTTTGGGCCTCTAGGTTGGTTGAGTCCCAACTGATGTACAGTGAGACAAAACAGGGGTCCCTCTGCACCTGAAGGTTGTACGGTGTGATGACAGCGATGTCACTTGCTTGGACACCAGCATCCACCAGAGCCTGGACGTGCAAAGTGACGAGACGGACTTCGCCTGGAGAGGAATTCAGATGGA
Source organism: Galago senegalensis (assembly GCA_963575145.1). Lineage (NCBI taxonomy): Eukaryota > Metazoa > Chordata > Mammalia > Primates > Galagidae > Galago > Galago senegalensis. Next base: position 10,199 of record CAUYTI010102703.1, read on the forward strand.
TTGTCAGGGCCAGGGGCACGCTGAGCTGACACCCACATTTGAGCTCTTTTCTGTCAGTGGAGGCTGCATGGGAGACAGCCAGGGCCAGCGGCGCCCGGCTAACTGGGACTGCACAGACACAGTGAGCACCGTCTCAGTGTTGGCATGGCCTGCAGCCTGTGCAACTGGGAACCAGGGAGGCAGAGGCGTGCCTGAGCACAGATTCTCTCAGCCAGACCAACAAGGTCACGCCAGGCCACCACATTTCAGTGAAGACCATGGTGCTGCCCGGCCGTCACATCCTGATGTCAATGTTGCCTGACTTCTGGAGAGTCTGGCTCCAGACCTTGCATATCTCATCAATAACCTGCTCTTATAACTCAGCAATTAGGCAATTTAAAGTAACTCACCAGGGTTGCCCCTCGACTGGTCGTCCTCTTCTTCCAGCTCAAACAGCCCGCAGCCGGCAGTATCCACAAGGAGCAGAGGCATGCTTGTCTCCTCTGTAGCTGCCACGCCTGGGAGGTCCCTGGCACACAGGCAGAGAGGGAGCACATCAGGGCCTGCCCAGAGAGTAGCCCTGAAACCTCTACCACAGAACTGGCCCTTTCCTTCCTAGAGGACCGCCCCAGGGAGCAGGACAGGCTCAGACAACACAGACTGGAATGGCTAGGCCCAGCTCCCCAAGGCAAGACCGTGCTGCCTTCCAGAATCAACCTCGGGGTTGACTTAAACTCTAAAATCTTAACAGAACATGCCAGGCGAGGCGGCTCACACCTATAATCCTAGCACTCTGGGAGGTTGAGGCAGGTGGATTGCTGGAGCTCACAGGTTTGAGAACAGCCTGAGCCAGAGCCAGACCCCTGTCTCTACCAAAAATACAAAAAACTGAGGCAAGAGGATCACTTGAGCCCAAGAGTTGGAAGTTGCTGTGAGCTATGATGTCACTATGACATTCTACCCAGGGCAACTGCTTGGGACTCTGTCTCAAAAAAATAAAAAAATCTAACAGAACACATCTTAACAAACCTCACTTGAGCTTGCTGCTTAGAAATAGGTGACACTGGGCTTGGCACCCATAGCTCAATGGTTAGGGAGCTGGTCAGCTACACCAAGGCTGGAGGGTTTGAACCCAGCCTGGGCCTCCTAAACAATGACAACTACAACCAAAATATAGCCAGGCATTGTGGCAGTCGCCTTTAGTCCCAGCTACTTGGGAGGCTGAGGCAAGAGAATCACTTAAGCCCAAGAGTTTGAGGTTGCTGTGAGCTGTGATGCCATAGCACTCTACCGAGGGCGACATAATTAAGACTCTGTCTCAAAAAAAAAAAAGAAAGAAATATGTGAGAGGCAGAAGGATTGGGGGCCGGGGGGCAGGTGGGGCAGGGCCAGGCCACTCACCTCAGGAGGTGTCCTGCCACGGAGGGGTGAGCTGTGAGCTGCCCACGGTACATGGCCTCTGATGCCCAGCGCATGATGGCCTGGTGCATGCGATACTGCACGGTCAGTGTCCGCACCGCACTCGCACCATGCTCCTCAGCCAGGCGCTCCATGAGGCTACGTGACAGCCCCGCCAGCGCAGCCCTGGAAGGAGAGAGGGGACAGCGCAGGCGGGTCTGAGTCCTGTGTAAGCCCACAGCGAGTCAGAGAAGCAGTCCTCAAACTTCAAGACCCAACTCGCCCAACAACAATTAACCCTGGCGATGGAGTAGGCTGCAGTGCAGCCCCAAAGACACCCACAGCCTTGTCACCAGGAGTATGTCCTCCCATGACAGCAACGACTTTGCAGATGAGATGTGGAGCAGGCCCTGGATGTTCAGGTGGTGATGACAAGGGCCTTATAAGAGGCAGGCAGAGGGTCAACACAGGAGCAGCCATGTGGCCAGAGGTGTGACGATGCTGGCTTCACAGACAGAAGAAAAGGCCACCAGCCAAGTTCAGCTGGCCTCGAGATGCTGGGAAAAGCACAGAAACTGGTTTTCCCTGGAGTCCCTGGGAGAATTGATCCCGCCAACACCTGGCCTCTCAGCCTGACCAAAATCACTGAGACCGACTCTGGACACCCTCAAGTCCAGAACTGCAAGATCTGAAATCCGTATTGTTTTAAGCCACTAGGACTGTGGCAATTTGTTACAGCAATGATAGGAAACTAATACACATAAGTTTTAAAAACAATTATCACATGCTGTAGCCACCAGCAGTTCACCACTACTAGTAAAAGGTCACATTTGCTGAGCACTTTCAGGTGCCAGGCACTGCGTGTAACATATAATACACGAGTTAACTCCCTTACTCCTCATGCCTTACAGGGTGGTCACTATTATGATTCCCACCTTACCTATACGGACAATGAGACATGGAGAGGTCAAGTTACCAGCCTGTGGCCCCCAAGCTGATGAGCTTAGAGCCAGGGCCCCCTCCCCATCAGCTGGGCCCCAGAGCCACCCTGGGTAGCACAATGGTACTATGTCCCTCTGCAAGTTGACAGCCGCCAAAACTGTGGGAAAAGTACCCAATTCTACTTCAAAGATCCTCCCTCAGGAACGTACAAGACCCCTGCAATTAATCTACTTTCACCAACAATCTCTACTAAAAATAACCAACACCAAAACAGCGAGGGTGTGAGTGATTCTCAGTGCCAAGTTCAGACACACACATATGCCATGTGGGTCCACCCAGCATACCCCAAACTGCCCTGCTTTGTCCAAGAGCACGGCAGGGTCCCCCCAAGGGCAGAGTTCCAACCTTGCTCCACATAGAGGCTTTCTGGAGGACACAGCCCTCTTTTAAGGACACCTTCAGAGCCTCTCCCCAGAAGAAGCAGATGGAAGTACACCCGACTGAACCCCTCTTTCTCTGGGGAGTTTCTAGTCCAGATCCTGCACGTCTCCTACTAGGACCACCTTTCAAGATGCATTTTCCCCAGCACCCCATTCATCCTACCCCAAAAATCTTCCCCGCAAATCCTCACTCTGAAGAACCATTTGTGATCCCCTCCCAACTAGTGTCCTGGGCCACCCACGCCCCTCCCTGGTGCTCAGAAAATGACAGGAGCTCCAAGTTCAGTGGTGACCTGTCCAGACCTCTGGGGAGACAGAGCACTGTCCAGCAGCAACAGAACTCGGAATGGAGGGGCAGAGGCCACGTGGCAGGGGTCCTGCAGCCTCACTCCCCATGGACTTGGTCAGAGACACGCTAAGCAAAGGGCCCTGTTCACAGGCCTCTGTAACCCACATGCTGGTGGGAAGAGCAGCAAATGAACAGGGGTGATACAAGCAAAGAACACGGAGGGAGCCATGGTAAGGGCTTGAGGTGACAGGGCCCCTGTCCAGACAGGGCAGTCAGGAGAGACCAAAAGAGGTTTCATCTGAAGGGAGGTGTGACCACCCAGCATCCAGGAAGCACTAGTCAGGCAGAGGGACATGAGGCCTGTGAGGCCTGAGCAGTGAGGACGGGGCCATGTGGGGAAGAGGTGAGGGAGGGACAGGGTGGCCGACTTCTTCCTGCCAGGATGACCGGTGCTAGGGCTCACCACATCTCCACCCAGTGTGCTCCACCTGGGGACAGGCCTGCAGACTGAAAACTAAAAGGTCCACATCGGGCAGGGAGCTAATCCACCCAAGGCTGTCAGCCCAGCCCACGGAGCCCCTCTCACCAACAACAGCACCACCAAACAGCTTGGCTCGCTAGGGTTATTCAATTTGACAGGCACCGACTGGGTGCTGGAAAATGCCAGGCCCTGCACCTGGTTCTGGGGCTACTAGGAAGGAGGGGATACAAGCTGGCTCCAAAGAAGTCTGTGGCCAGGCGGCCAGACATCTGGGCAAGTAGGTACCGCAACCTGGGCTGGGTGCTGTAGCTGGGACACACACCAGGGACCCAGGACTTCTGACTGGATCCAGAAGGACAGCATAAAGGGGTGCCGGGCGAGCAGCAGGGAAGGCACCTTGGCAAAGGGGTCTTACTTGTGCGAGATGATGGTGGGGGGCAGCTGCTGATGGTCTCCAGCCAGGATGCACTTTCTGGCCTTCAGCAGAGGGATCCAGCAGCTTGCCTCAAGGGCCTGGGCACACTCATCGATAACCACCACATCGAAGTAGCTCTCAGGCAGCAGCTTCAGAGGGCCGTCCGAAGATGCACCTGGTCAAACAGGGAGCCAAACATCTCTACAGAGGTGTCCACTGCCTCTTAATAACTGCAGTCACATCAGAAGAGACACAATGGGCTTATTATCTGGATTTGCATAATCAAGTCTTCTGTTACAACTGTATAGGGTAAGTCAGCTCTTGGAATAAAAGCTTGGGAAGAACATTAGAAAATTCATGGGTCCAGTTTACCCTTATTAAAGTACAAGGCAGGGTGCAACCCTGGTGCTACAACCACAAGCCCGTGGAATGCTGCCTTGCTTCTGAAGATCATATCTCTACTGTTTGCTTTTCTTTTCTTTCTTTCTTTCTTTTTTTTTTTTTTGAGACAGACTCTCTCGCCCTGTTGCCCCAGGCTAGAATACATCGGTGTCATAGCTCACAGCAACCTCAGACCCAGGGCTCAAGTGATTCTCTTGCCTCAGCCTCCAGAGTAGCTGGAACTATAGGTGTCTACCACAATGCCCAGCTATTTTTTCTATCTTTAGTAGAGATGGAATCTCACTCTTGTCCTGAGCTCAAACAGTCCACCCACCTCCCAGAGTGATGGGATTATAACCTTGAGCCACAGTGCCTGGCCACATCTCTATCATTTTCTGAACTTAGAATTTAATTAACTCTCCTCCAAGGTTTTTTTTCTTGGACATACAGAATAATTAATTGCTGGGGATTCACCTAGGAAAAAAAACTTCCATGTATTTGACAGCACAAAACCACAACACCAATTTCTCCTGCCTGGAATGTGGAGCAACACAGTGGGAAGAATTCAGCTGTGAGCAAGACCTGGGCCCCACACTGACTCCAGAAAACAGCGGGGGCTTCCAGCAAGGCTCCTTTCCCCAAGTCTGTTTCCTCAACAATAAATGCAACCAACACCTATCAAAAGAACACCTCAGCAATTGTGTACATCCAGTGCCTGGCATAAGGAGGTAGATTGTAATTAAGTGCTATAAACATCAATTCCACCATTTTGGCCTCACCTGATTGATTTATGCTAAAAGTTACATACACATTATGTCCTGATGAAGATATATATCTTAAGAAATTTCAGACATGCCGGGGGATGTACCCAAGAAGGAGACAGAACTTGGACTGGCCTTTGGCTAATTAAGAGTTGTGTTTAGATCAGGATGTGACTTCGTGTGACTGTAGAAAGAAAGCAGACCTCGTAACAGGGCAGCACTCCCAGGAACTTATTCTCACTTTCAACCAATGAGGAAGGACCAAAAACTCACAAGCTGACCTTGTGAAGGGTCTTCTGATCTGCAGTGAGTGGGGCATTTAAAGTCAGAGAAGGATGTTACAAAGATGGCAGTGTGGTGACCTTTGAAAATTCTCTCCTCCACAAAAACAACAAACACAGTGGCTACAAGAGCAGAATGGTCAGAATCAACTTTTCCGAACTCTGGAACACCTAGGCTTTCAGCAACCCAGGCAGTTCATATTCAAGAAAAACAGCTCCATCTCTGTATCACAGTGAGCTCTGCAGTATTTTAACCCACCTCTTCTCAGTCCTCCCTCTTTCATTCTAGGGTAGCCATAAAGCTACAGTGAAAACCAGCGGCTGGCAGGGCCTGAACAGAATGTGCTTGGTGCTCCTGTGAAGCCTATTCCCAGAGACCATGAGGATCTAACCTGCCCAGTAGCTCCTCAAAGGACTCCACTCACAAGTCTGTCCGTACTTGACCTGACTCAGGGCTCGTCCATGCAAATGGCCTTTTCCTTGGTGGTGTTTGTTGAAGACAATCACAGGCAACCGTGGAACATCACAACTCTCTGAGGCACAGCTTGGCACCTGTGGTTCAAGTGGCTAAGGCGCCAGCCACATACACCTAAGGTGGTGGGTTCGAATCTAGCCTGGGCCCGCCAAACAACGACAGCTGCAACCAAAAAATAGCTGGGCGTCGTGGTGGGCACCTGTGGTCTCAGCTACTTGGGAGGCTGAGGCAGGAAACTCACTTGAGCCCAGGAGGTAGAGGTTGCTGTGAGCTGTGATGCCATAGCACTCTACCCAGGGGGACAGCTTGAGGCACTGTCTCAAAAAAAAAACAAAAAAAACAACTCTCTGAGGCAGAGGTGAACACTGGAGCAAGCGACAGGATAACCACAGAGCTAAAAAGAAAAGCTAGGGAATGAGATGTCTACGGGACTCTGAGCAGCTCTGCCACGCCCCCTGGAAATGCAGACTGCTGCCACGTGCACAGCTGCACAGCACTGGGCACTTCCCAGGGGGCCCTAAGCTCTCACCTCTGGCTCACCATGAGATGCTGCACAGATGGAAAGTGAAGGGCCAGCCATGTGAACAGCCTCCTCACTGGCTCCAGGAGTCCAAGGGAATAAGTCCAATCACTAGCTAGCTGCTAAGCTGTACTAGAGACTTCAGTGGCCACACAAGTCTATGGGCTTCATAGACTTAGTTTTGAAAAGTCATGAGACTAACAAGTAGCAGCAGCAACACATTCTGGGAAGGGAAGAGAATCTGATTTCCAGGGTTGCCACATTACATTATTTACATTATTTAAATGCTCTGGGTTTTTTGGCTTGGCACTCATAGCACAGTGGTTAGGGCACCAGACACATACACTGAGGCTGGCAGGTTTGATCTTAGCCTGGGCCAACTAAACAACAATGACAACTACAACAAAAAATAGCTGGGTGTTGTGGCAGGTGCCTATAGTCCCAGCTACTTGGGAGGCTGAGGCAAGAGAATAGCTTGAGCCCAAGAGTTTACGGTTTCTGTGAGCTATGACCCCACAACACTCTAGCGTGGGGCCACAGAGCGAGATTCTATCTCAAAAAAAAAAAAAAAAAAAAAGAAGGGCAGCACTTGTGGCTCTGGGAGTAGGACGCCAGTCCCACGTACTGAAGGTAGAGGGTTCAAACCCGGCCCCAGCCAAAACTACAACAACCAAAAAAAAAAAAAAAAAGAGAGAGAAAGAGAAAAGAAAAGAAATATCATGACAAGGTTAGCAAAACTGAGATATATTCAAAATACTTAAATTGAACAAACCAATACTTTTAACACATGTGCAGAAGTCCCATTCAAGATAATTTGGTTTGGGCAGCACCTGTGGCTCAGTGAGTAGGATGCAGGTCCCATATACCGAGGGGGGTGGGTTCAAACCCAGCCCCAGCCAAACGGCAACAAAAAAATAGCTAGGAGTTATGGCAGGTGCCTGTAGTCCCGGCTACTCAGGAGGCTGAGACAAGAGAATCCCCTAAGCCCAGGAGCTAGAGGTTGCTATGAGCTGTGATGCCACAGGACTCTACCAAGGGCAGCAAAGTGAGACTCTGTCTCTTAAAAAAAAAAAAAAAGGTAACTTTGCTCTTTTCAAGCTAATAGAGGAATTAATTAAAAATAAATATTGAGACTCAGTGCCTGTGGCTCAAGTGGCTAAGGCGCCAGCCACATACACCTGAGTTTTCGCGGGTTCTAATCCAGCCAAGGCCCACCAAACAACAAATGACAGCTGCAACCAAAAAATAGCCGGGTATCGTGGTAGGCGCCTATAGTCCCAGCTACTTGGGAGGTGGAGGCAAGAGAATCACTTGAGCCCAGGAGCTAGAGGTTGCTGTAAGCTGTGATGCCACAGCACTCTACCCAGGGCGACAGCTTGAGGTTCTGTCTTAAAATAATAATAATAATTAATAAATAAATAATCAGGGTTTAGCCACCCATAGCTCAGCGGTTAGGGCACCCGCCATATAGACCAACACTGGCATGTTTGAACTCGGCTCAGGTCTGCTAAACAACAATGACAACTACAGCAAAAAGCCAGCGGGTGTTGTGGCAGGCACCTATAGTCCCAGTTACTTGGGAGGCTAAGGCATAAAAATCACTTAAGCCCAAGAGTTTGAAGTTGCTGTTAGCTGTGATACCACAGCACTCTACTGAGGGTGACATAGTGAGACTCTGTTTCAAAAAAAAAAAAAAAGAGGGGTGGTGCCTGTGGCTCAGTGAGTGGGGTGCCAGCCCCATCCATATACCAAGAGTGGCAGGTTCGAACCCAGCCCCGGCCAAACTGCAACAACAACAACAACAAAATAGCTGGGCATTTTGGCAGGTGCCTGTAGTCCCAGCTACTCGGGAGGTTAAGACAAGAGAATCATCTAAGTCCAAGAACTGGAGGTTGCTGTGAGCTGTGACACCAGAGCACTCTACTGAGGGTGATAAAGTGAGACTCTGCCTCAAAAGAAAGAAAGAAAAAAGGGAAGGGAAGGGAAGGGAAGGGAAGGGGGAAGGGGAGAGGAGGGGAGGGGAGGGGAGGGGAAGAAAAGAAGGAAAGTTAATGGACATCTTTAAGGCAAATGAAAATGAATGGCCAGGCGCGGTAGCATGTCCCTATAATCCTAGCACTCTGGGAAGCCAAGGTGTGTGGACTACCTGAGCTCAGGAGTTCAAGACTAGCCTGAGCAAAAGGAAGACCCTGTTTCTACTAAAAAAATAAAAAAAAGAGGCAAGACGATCACTTGAACCCAAGAGTTGTAGGTTGCTGTGAGCTATGCCACAGTACTCTACCCAGAGCAATAGCTTTAGACTCTGTCTCAAAGTCTCAAAAAAAAAAAAAAAGAAAGAAAATGAAAATATGTATCTAAACAGAAGATACAGGGAGCTCTAAGACTGGTGATTATGTAAATGCAGAAGATTTTTTTACTATTTAAATATCTTTAACGTTAACTGACCACTGAAACAACTACGGTGAGGCTTACAACATGCACACAAGTGAAGTATGTGATGAGAGCAGGAGAGATGCTGGGAGGAGGAGAATGTTAGTGTACCACCACTGAGTTCTCACACTGCCTACAAAGAGGTATGATTAACGCTGGGGACACCTGTGACAAGCTGAAAATGCATATGATAAAGCCTAAAGTAACCACTAAAATAATGAAAATGGGGGTAGGTGTGGTGGCTCATGCCTATAATCCCAGTACTTTTACAGGCCAAGGCAGGAGGACTGCTTAAGGGCCGGAGTTCGAGACCAGCCTGGACCACTGAGACTGAGACTCAACCTCTAAAAAAAAAAAAAATCAAAAATTCCACCGGGCACAGTGGCTCACGCCTATAATCCTAGCACTCTGGGAGGCCGAGGTGGGTGGGTTGCCTGAGTTCACAGGCTCAAGACCACCTTGAGCCAGAATAAGACCTCATCCCTCAAAATATCTGGGTGTTGTGGCGGGTACCTGTAGTCCCAGCTACTTGGAGGCTGAGGCAAGAGAACTGCCTGAACACCCCAAGAGTCTGAGGTTGCTGTGAGCTATGATGCCCAAGGGTGAGAAAGTGAAACTCTGTCTCAAATAAGTAAATGAATGAATAAATAAATAAATATAAAAAATTCACCTGGCATGGTGAATTACACCTGTAATCTCACGTAATCATGGTGATTACACCTGTAATCTCAGCTATTCAGGAGGCCAACACAGGAGGATCGGCTGGGCCCAAGAGTTCAAGGTTACAATGAGATAGGATTGCAGTACTGTACTTCAGCTTGGGGGACAGAGTAAGACTCTTGTCTCTTTATTTTACTTATTTTTTGTTTTGCTTTTGAGACACAGTCTCACTTTGTCATTCTTAGTAGAGTGCTGTGGCATCACAGCTCACAGCAACCTCAAATTCCTGGGCTTAAGCAATTCCTCCCAAGAAATCAGCCTCCCAAGTAGCTGGGACTACAGGTGCCCACCACAACACCCAGCTATTTTAAGAGACAAGGTCTCCCTCTGGCTCAGGCTGGCCTTAAACCTGTGAGCTCAGGCAATCCAGCCACCTTGGCCTCCCAAGCACTAGGATTACAGGCATGAGCCTCCTCACCTGGCAACTCTTGTCTCTTAGGAAAAAAAAAAAGATAAGACAAGAAAACCTGCACAACCTTGTATCTATTACAAAAATTGAATCTTCAATTAAAAAAACTAAATTTGTGGGGCAGCACCTGTGGCTCAATGGGTAGGGCACCAGCCCCATATACCGAGGGTGGCAGTTTCAAACCTGGCCCCGGCCAAACTGCAACAAAAAGCAGCCAGGCGTTGTGGTGGGTGCCTGTGATCCCAGCTACTCAAGAGACTGAGGCAAGAGAAGTGCCTAAGCCCAGGAGTTGGAGGTTGCTCTGAGCTATGATGCCACAGCACTCTACAGAGGGCAACATAGTGAGACTCTGTCTCAAAAAAAAAAAAAAATTGAATTTGTACTTAAAAATCTAAAGAAGAAAACATCCATGTCTATAAGGCTTCACTGGTAAACTCTATTCAACATTTAAGGAGGAAATAGTTATCAATCCTACATAAAGCCTTCCAGAAAACTGAAGAAGGAACACCCCCAATCCCTCCAGGCCTCCAGGCAGGAGGGAGACACTGAGCTCACCGGTGTTCGTCGCAAGGACCACCTTTGCTGAAGTGAGGCTTTCCAGCATTGCTGCTTCTTCCCTCTCCTTCAGTTCCTTTCTTAATAGCTTAATTTCACCTCGAAAATTACTTTTTTCTCTCTTATCCTGGGTCTTTTTGTTTTTCACCTATAAAGGGAAGTAAAGAAAATATAATTATTCTGACATGACTTTGCATGTCTTTAACTTTATAAAGTGCTCTCCTTTACAACCAGTCAGTGCAGTTCAAAAACTCCTTTAAAAGCACTAAAAAGCCAAAAATCTGTCTTGAGGGAGCCACAGGTAGACACAGTGACTAAGCACCTTACAACATAACTTGCCTTAAAGTCACTGTCACCTGGATAGGGAGAGCTAGAAAGGAAACATTTTAAGTCTTGGAAGAAGACTGTGTTAACTGCAGTCTCAGAGGAGGCCACAGAGAGGACCAACCTTGCCCTGCACAGAGTCATCTGGCATGTTCTGGGGAAGAAAAAGCTCCTGCTCATCTCGGGACTGGGCTGAGAGGCTGAGCTTCACTCCTATTGCTCATTTTTCAAGAGATTAAAATAATGTTTTTCAAACCATAAAATGCTTACCTACACAATTTACTTTAATACCTCTAAGATGTAAAGCCCCTTCCTCACGTGTGATTTCTGCTTTGAAGGATGGTGTTTTGGCAGGGATAATAAGTATGTTTATTGTACCTAATTTGCAGAGAAAGAAAATTCTAAGAAGCACAGATTTAACCAGAAATAAGAAAATGAAATCATCCACCTCTGTACATCCCTGGGCTACCGTTAACCTAAGCACTGTGTCTATCCTTGTTCCACCTCCTGAGCAGGCTGCCCGTCCCTGTGCCGGAAGCAGCAGAGCCCATGCTCACGACACTCCCCTGCATGCGGCCATCAGCCATCAGAGGCCCGGACACCGAGGAGTACAAATGCTGCAAGTGAGGCAATGCAGGACGGGGCACATGAGTCAGGACGCCAGAGCGGACACACACACTGGAGAGGCAAAGGCTCAAAAGTGTGGGCTGCGAGGAGAAAGGCATCTCAGACTGGACCTGCACCTGCTAGTTCCCCGGATGACTGTGTCCTCCATCATGGAGTAAAATGAACAGAAAGGGTTTGGGAGGATGCCTAATTTTTGAATTTCATTTTCAGACTTTTTTTTTTTTTTTGGCCAGGGCTGGGTTTGAACCCACCACCTATAGTATATGGGGCCAGCAACCTACTCACTAAGCCACAGGCGCCACCCTATTTTCAGACCCTATTTTTTCGTTTCCTGGCCACTTTTAGCTAGATAACATGACCAAATATAGGGAGACATTTAAAGAAAATGTTTTCCTTTTTTGAGACAGAGCCTCAAGCTGTCCCCCTGGGTAGAGTGCCGTGGCATCACAGCTCCCAGCAACCTCCAACTCCTGGGCTCAAGACAGTCTCCTGCCTCAGCCTCCCAAGTAGCTGGTAACACAGGCGCCCGCCACAATACCTGGCTATTTTTTGGTTGCAGCCATCGTTGTTGTTTGGTGGGCCAGGCTGGATTCGAACCCGCCACCTGAGGTGTTAGCCACTTGAGCCACAGGCGCCAAGCCAGAAAATGTTTTCTTTAAGACTTGTATACTTATCAGGTACCCTGAAGACGGTTGAATCTCTATTAAATGCTGAATATAGCTTTGTACCAAAAATGGACAGTCCAAGGCTGGGTGTGGTGGCTCACGTCTGTAATCCTAGCACTCTGGGAGGCCGAGGTGGGTGGATTGCTTGAGCTCACAAGTTCAAGACCAGCCTGAGCAAAAGCAAAACCCTGTCTCTACTAAAATACAAAAACTGAGGCAAGAGGATCACTTGAGCCCAAGAGTGGAGGTTGCTGTGAGCTATGATGCCACAGCACTCTACCCAGCATGACAGCTTAACATTCCATCTCAAAAAGAAAAAAAAAGATTCATCGGCGGCACCTATAGCTCAAGTAGCTAGGGCACCAGCCCTATACACCCAGGCTGGTGGGTTCAAACCCAGCCCAGGCCAGCCAAAACAACAACAACTGCACCACCAACAAAAAAAAAGTCAGGTGTTGTGATGGGCGCCTGTAGTCCCAGTTACTTGGGAGGCTGAGGCAAGAGAATCACTTAAGCCCAAGAGTTGATGTTACTATGAGCTGTGAAGCCACAGCACTCTATTGAGGGTGACATAGTGAGATTCTGTCTCAAAAAAAAAGAAAGAAAACTAGCTAGGCCTGGGGTTGGGCCCCTTTAATTCCAGCTATTTGGGAGGCTGAGACAGGAGGACCAGTTAAGCCCCGGAGTTTGAGGTTGATATGAGCTAGGCTAACACCAAGACACACTAGCCTGGAGCAACTGAGCAAGACTTTGGAAAAAAAAATGAAGTTCAATTTTTTAAATTATTAGACAAGAATAGAAGAGGAATGCAGACAGATCCAATTCACTCCTCTAACAGACTGCAGATCAGAAAACCACAGGCCAAGGGGCCAGCGGCCAGGACACATACAAAGACCTGATCGATGTCCTTCCTGATCTCTGCAACAATCTGGGCACTGTCACTCCGCGCTAAAACTGCATCCAGGGAGTACTGCTGAATGGGTTCCAGGATCCGGGAGGGGTGCCCAAGGCGCAGAATCCGCTGCTTACACCGAGCCAGACGCTCGACCAGGTTGTCCACTGCGATGTTAGAGGGAGCACAGCACAGGACCTGGGAAACACCAGGCTCAACGTGAGGGCTGCTCAATTCTTTTTTAATCAGGCCACTTAAGTTTACACTAAAACAACAGGAAGCTTAAAGGTAAAGAGAGAAGGGCTACAGTGTACACATGTCAGCGTCAGCATGCGGCGGCGTTCACATGGATGGACACACAGCCTAAAGGACACCAGCTACTGCAAGCTGATGCTGATGCTCTCTGGACGACTGGAACCTGCAAATGGTCCTCAAAGCCTGTTAGCCACCAAAGCATGTTAAGTGACTTGCAACTGGAAGGAAAAACACCCAAAAATTAAAGTGTGCCCTGAAATCATCAGGGCCTGGGCATCCATCTCATCACCAACCAAACCCCTTTATCATCTGACAAAGTCAAACAGGGAAACTCTCTCTGAATGGGCTCACTCTTGCTTCTGGAACTACAGTTCCCTTACAAGAAGTACGTGGCAGCTGGCAGAAGGGACAGAGGAAAGTCTCTATATACCTCCACCCTCAAGACAAAACGGAGTCCAGGAAGGAGGCCTCAGACTATCCCCAACCCCCTGCCAAATGCCTGGTACCATTGCCCCCCACCACTGACATGTCCAAAAAGCACACCTGGGCTTGGCGCCTGTAGCACAGTGGATACCGTGCCGGCCACATACACCGAGGCTGGCAGGTTTGAACCTGGCCTGGGCCAGTTAAACAAAAAGCACATCTGCACACAGGTGTGAACACAGGTGCATCCTGTCTCATGCTGGTTATGGAGACAGAAAGTACCCAATTAAAAAGGCTAATGTGCTTCCTGCCAGCAAGTCATCTTTTCTTATCAGTTTTAAAACATCTACAAATAAATTCATTTGTAAAAAACCGACTTTTTTAGCTGAGTGACAGGTCCCTGTCCTCTGAACAGAAGGAGCTCTGCCCAAGTTCCATCCCTGGCTCTTCTACTCTCTACTGAGTGCTGGGCCCTTGACTTTGTTTCTTGGTTTCCTTGTTTACAAACTGGGGCCCCCCGCTAGCCTCAGAACACAGGGTTTCTATAGGATTCAATAAGCAAATACATGAAAGGTGCTTAGGAAAGTGCCTGGTTCATCAGCAGTACCTAGTGAATGTCACCTACAAATGCTGACGTCATATCACTGTTACAATTCTCATCAAGACTTTTTTTTTCTTGGCTCTGTGCCTATGGCTCTAGCAGCTAAGGCACCAGTCATATACACCTAAGGTGGTGAGTTCAAATCCAGCCCAGGCCTGCTAAACAACAACAACGGCTGCAACCAAAAAATAGCTGGGCATTACGGCAGGTGCCTATAGTCCCAGCTACTTAGGAGGCTGAGGCAAGAGGATCACTTGAGCCAGGAGTTGGAGGTTGCTGTGAGCTGTGATGCCATGGTACTCTACCCAGGGCGATGGCTTGAGCCTCTGTCTCAAAAGAAAAAAAAGTTTTTTCCCTTACAGTTTTTTTTTTTCTTTTGAGACAGTCTTTCTTTGTTACCCTCAGTAGAGTGCCCTGGCATGATAGCTCACAGTAACCTCCAACTCCTGGGCTCAAGTGATCCTCTTGCCTTAGCCTCCTAAGTAGCTGGGACTACAGGCGCCCACCACAATGCCCAGCTAGGTTTTTTTTGTTTGTTTGGTTTTTTAAGAGACAAGGTCTCACTCTTGTTCCGGCTGGTCTCAAACTCCTGACCTCCAGCAATCCATCCATCTCTGCCTGCCTCCTAGAGTGCTAGAATTATAGGCATGAGCCACCATGCCCGGCCCCCCATCAAGATTTTTTAAAAAGCTTTCTGTGTGCTCAGATTCATAAGACTCAAGTTGATGCAGATAAAGATAAAAGACCCTTTCTCATCCA
>CAUYTI010102704.1:0-23108 GCA_963575145.1 Galago senegalensis
GCGGGCGCCTGTGGTCCCAGCTACTTGGGAGGCGGAGGCAAGAGACTCGCTTGAGCCCAGGAGTTGGAGGTTGCTGTGAGCTGTAATGCCACGGCACTCTACCCAGGGGGACAGCTTGAGGCTCCCTCTCAAAAAAAAAAAAAAAAAAAGAGCAGTTACAAGCAGATGCCACCAAAATGATGTCAGTCTGAAGTTGGGTAATAGATAAGTACATTCTCCCTATATATTAGGGTCAACTTTGACTCTGAGATGGGGAAGAGAAGGAGATCATTGGCCTCAAACTGTGTCTTTGGCTATCTTGGATATTGTTGTACTATGGTATACTAAAAACTGGAAACTTCTGGCAGTATTTTTTTCAGTTAGCATATTATGTGATAAACTGTTCCTAAGCATAGTTTTTATTTTCTTTTTATTCTTTTGAACACTTTTGGGTAAGAAAAGTAGAATTGTAAATATTTAACAAAAGAAGTTAATATTAAGTCATTCTGTACTGTGTTTGACAAGTATTTAAAAGAATCACCCCACCCACTATTGTAGATAATCTAGTGTTGGCTATACTACTACTAGTAATCCTGAGTTTGTGAATGATTTACTTTTAAAATGATGTAAGCTTATAATAATCCAGAATGAGTTACTATTTCTGGTTTACTTTCCCTCAAACATATTTCATCAATTTTGAATATTTTATATTTTTAATTATTTATTTATTTATTTTACTTCTTCCTCCTATAGTGTTCTTTTGCCCCCCATGTAGCTGTGATCACAAGGTCCGGCTGGTTTTTTTTGTTGTTGTTGTTGTAGAGACGGAGTCTCACTCTGGCTCACTCTGCCTCATGGTGGTCTTCCACTGGTCTTGAACTTGGCTGAGCTCAGGTGATCCACCCGCCTTGGCCTCCCACAGTGCTGAGACAACAGCATGAGCCACCATGCCCGGCCATATTTTATATCTTTTAAAGCACGGGGAAAAGATTGTCAACCAAGATGCTAAAACATATATAGCAGGTGGAGTGTGTGGCTCACGCCTATGATCCTGGGGCAAAGGAGGGAGGATTGCTTGAGGCCAGGAGTTTGGGACCAGCAGGAACAAGAGCAAGACCCCATCTCTACAAAAAATAGAAAAGTTAGCCAGGGCTGGTGCTGCCTGCCTGTTGTCCTAGGTACTTGAGAGGCTGAAGCAGGAGGATTACTTGAGCCCAGGAGCTTGAGGTTGCAGAGAGCTATGATGATGTCACTGCAGTCTAATCCTGGTGACAGAGTGAGACCGTGGCTCAAAAAAAGAAAAGAAAAGAAAAGAAAACCTAAACCCCATATATTGCAAATTCAGATGTCCAGGGAACCAGGCAGGTACAAGGAACAGAAGTGGTAGAAGCTGGCTGGAATAAGGGACAATAGGAAGAGGTGAGAACTCTGATAAAGTAGAGAACATGTGTCTGATGGCAGAACAGCAGCTCAGCGTTAGCAACTGTGGAACTACGATACCTGTATTGACAGATAGAATTTTTTTTCTCCTTGCAGAATTCACAACATATGTAACTTCTTTTAATGAGGAAAACTTCTGATTATTGGTTAATATTTCTCAAATTAAAAATGTCAATTTAAAAATATTTAATGTACTGTTTGCCAAACATATGCATCTGGAACTGAATCCAATCTTTGATTGTCAGTTTTCTGCCTCTGCTCTAAAACCTTTATCAACAGCGGCATCAGTTATACTCAATATTTAATAAGTGCTTCTATTACAGAATAAGGAAATATCTATTACCAAAAACCTTCCCAGATAAATGCATGCTTATGATTGCATGCCCTAGGTGGGGTAAGAAAGTCTCAGGTGTCCTGCTGAAGAGGTGGTTTGGATCCCATCTTAGCAAATGTAATGGTGTCTGGAGAGAGTCTCTGGGTTCAATGTCAAAGTGGTTGCCTGGAGATTCATTAGGAGATTTGAGGTTTGTCTTTCTCTAAGTGTTCTTATTAGCATAGCCAACCCACTTTAGTGCTCTGAGCCATAGTTTTTACTTATTTTTAGATAAGAAGATATGGCTGTACTTTTTATTAACGGTCCTACTGACTTAGAAATTATGAATTAGTTCTAAAAATCTCTATGAGAATGTGGGCCTAAAAGTGAATGTCACGCTTTCTGAATTTAAACACAGCTATCTAAAGAAGATTTCAAAATGTTAGGCCCATCTTGGCTCACACCTATCTGTTGTGGAACACCCTGGACCTTCAAGAGTTTCCAATGACATTGTCATCAGGACGTGAAATGTGCTTCCCGATCACCTGGTTGCTATGGAGGGGACAGATGAGGAGCACACTGTGGGGATCACAAAAACGTCAGCTCCTCACATGCTTTTAAGGTCATAGACTCTTGGCAAATCACTTTAGCATGGTGTCTGGAAATCAGTAGATACTTTTAACAGTTTCTGATGGGCTGTTGACTGAATTGAGTGACAAGTGGAAAGTTTAAGATCTATACTGCAGGGCAACATGGACATGAAAACTGCCTCGATGCCAATTTAAGTGACAGCATCCTTTGTTTGTCAGCTACTGAACACGATTTTAATATTCTATTGATGGCTCTCTGGTGGGGGTTCTATTAATATTTAAACAAGTGCATCTTCAAGCACCTCATGCATAAAAGTCTTTGGGGAAATAGTAACCCCCTTACAAGGTATTTTTGGTAAGCTGACCTATGGAGACTATTTAAGAAACCACAGCTAAAGTTTTCTTTTTCTTTTTGATTTTTATCACTGTGACTTTGAAAAGATTTTTTTCTTTTTTTATTTTTAATTGAATGGCAACTATGTACATTAATGCACTTCTAGGGTACAGTGTGGGGTTTTCACATGCAATCCGAAATACTTCGGTCAAACTGGTCAACACAGCCTTCATGTCATTTTCTCAGTTATGTTTTAAAACATTCACATTCTACTGAAAAGATTTTTTTTCCTACATAAGCATTTTAGGTATAATATTACTTTTGGAAAACCTTAATTTTTCTTATTGAGAACACAGAAAACATTAAAAGCAATATTAATATTTATCTTTTTTCTATAAATGGTTGCTGTTTTCAGAGAGCTCTTCTGATGGATTGATTCATTTGGAGACCTCACTCCCAGTCTACTCTTTTGCTCAGAATAATGGAGAAGATTGAAATGACTCCTTGAATTTGCATCACCTTTCATAGGGGTTATAAAATAAACCAGAAAGGCTCAGTGCTTGTGGCTCAAGCGGCTAAGGCACCAGCCACATACACCTAAGCTGGCAGGTTTGAATCCAGCCTGGGCCTGCCAAACAACAATGACAGCTGCAACCAAAAAATAGCTGGGTGTTGTGGTGGGCACCTGTGGTCCCAGTTGCTTGGGAGGCTGAGGCAGGAGAATTGCTTGAGCCCAGGAGTTGGAGGTTACTTTGAGCTGTGATGCCACAGCACTCTACCCAGGGTGACAGCTTGAGGTTCTGTCTCAAAAAAACCAAAACAAAAAAAACCAAAGATGCATGGTACAAATACATAATGGGATACAATTTAGCAATAAAAGAGAATGAAATCCTGTCAATTGCAACAACATAGATGAACTTAGAGAACAAGTTAACTGAAATAAGCCAAGCACAGAAATATAAACACCGCATAACCTCACTCATATGTGGAATCTAAAAAAGTTGATTTCACAAAAACAGAGAGTAGAATAGTGGTTACCAGAGGTTCAAAAAGTGAGGGGAGCATCTAGAGGAAAGAGTGGTGATTCAGAATAGTTATTAAAATGAAAAGAGAAAACAAAGCACAATTAAAGAAAGGAACTAATAAAAATAGGCAATTTCTACTTAAAGGGTAAGCCATATTGTTCTGCACAGCAGTGAGGACTTAATGAAAATAGCGTATTTAGAGATCAGGAGTGGCTTGGCTATTGAATGGCATTGCTCCCCCATTTTTGTTTCCATCATATCAGAGTTTCAAAAACCAAGGATTTATCCCTTGTAAAATGGCCCCCCCAAATCTATTATCCTTATGTATTGCTGGATACTAAAAATTGCACCTCATCTGGTAGGCACATTGCAGTGAATTATACCAAAATTCCTAGATTAGCAGCTATTCCACCATCAGTGGAGAACCTAAGCATGTTCCTAATTTCAAGTGGACCAGACGCTGCCCCTTTCCTGGCTTGTTTTTTGCTGTCTGGACAACAGCCTTTGCTAACCTGGCAGAAATGCTGAGTCCCAGGGGTTGAGGATAACTGTTGAAGAAACAGCTGATGATAATCTTGAGGTTGCACAAACACGTTTTAATCAAGGAAATCAACACACTCATGAATCTCAAATCATAAATAACAGAAGAAAACCATTAATTTTTAAAGTTTTGTTTTTAATAAATAATAATTGTGCATATTTATGAGGTAGAGTGTGATGTCTCAGCATTGTGTAATGATCAAATCAGGGTGATGAGTGTAACATTCACCTCAAATGCTTATCCTTGCTTTGTGGTGAAAACATTTAAAATCCCCTCTTGTAGCTCTTGCATACAATCCATTATTATTAATTATAATCATCTACTATGCAACATAGCACCAGCACTTATTTCTCTCATCTAAATGTAACCTTGTCGTTGTTGGCCAACCTCTCCCCATGCTCCTCTCACTTTTTTCAGCCTCTGGTAACCACAACCACTATTCTACTCTCTGTTTTGTGAAATCACCTTTTTTGATTCCACATACGAGTGAGATCATGTGGTGTTTAAATTTCTGTGCTTGGCTTATTTCATTTTAACTTGTTCTCTAAGTTCATCTATGTTGTTGCAAATGACAGGATTTCATTCTCTTTTATTGCTAAATTGTATCCCATCGCGTATATACACCACACCTTTGAAAAATGCATTCATTCACTGATGCACACTCAAGTATATTCCATATCTTGGCTGTTGTGAAGAGTGTAGCAATAAGCATCACTAATTGCCCAGGGACAGTGGCTGCCTCATGCCTGTAATCCTAGCACTTTGCAAGGCCGAGTCAGGAGGATCACCTGAGACCAGCCTGGGCAGCATAGTGAGATGCCCTCTGTACAAAAATGAAAACAAACCAATCTCCACCTCCCCAAATCAATAATCATCAGGGAAATGTAAATCAAAATCACAATAAGATATTACCTTGGTAGAAGAACTATTATCAAAAAGAAAAAAAAGTAACAAATGCTAGTTAAGGATGTGAGGAAAGGGGAAATCTTATATACCGTTGGTGGGAACGTGTTAGTCCAGCCATTATGGACGACAGTATGGAGGATCCTCAAAAAATTAAAAATAAAACTGCTGTATGACCCAGCAATTCACCCAGTGGATGTATAGCCAAAGGAAATGAAGTAAGTATATGGAAGTGATATCTGCACTTCCACTTTCACTGCAAAAGAAAACAATTTTGTTTTTTAAAGACTAAGGTACATGGAGAACTCAACTTTGTCCTCCACCTTCCCCCCAAAAAAAATAATAAAAAGAAAAGACAAAGACTAAGGTGCAATGTGTATGAATTTCTGTGCGTTTCGGTACACTAATGCTGCTCAAATCTTTAGTGATGAGAGGTGACGTTACACTGAGATGTTTCTGGTCTGGAAATGTTCGTGGTAATCTACCTTCCAGGGATCATCTGTGGCTTTGGAGTATTTCTCATAATATTGTTTTCTTCCTCCCGCCTTCCCTTGTTTTATGCTTTTTGCTTCTGTTTCTCCTTCACTTTTCTTTCTGATTCCTTTCTCTATAAAGCCTTAAATCTGTCCCTTGTACTCAAGCTCAGAATTATTTTAAACATTTTCTTTCTTTCTCCAAGAGCCAACTATATAGACTCAAACCTCCTGGGATTCACGGTAAGAGCCTCCTTCCACATTCTGCGTCTGTGAGAGACAAGCGCTGGACTGGTGATGTCAGACGTGAATGACATCTGCGTTATGAGATGTGAATGACTGCGTTATGAGCCTCACGAACCAGCAAAACTGGGGGGGGAAATCCAGCTTCAAAACTACTTCTGTCCACACCGCGGCTACCACCTCTGACTGATTTTTTTTTCTTATTAAGAGATACAGTAACTAATTTTAGCTTTGTGAAAAGTTGACTTCTTCTCTCATTTATTTCACTTTTATCTGACGCCTCAGTTTTTTAAATCCCAAATCACCTAAGCTTAGTAAGGCAGAATTATTTGGGGCAATTAATCAAAATGTAATTATTGAAAATTTGCTCTACTTATGAATTATGTAAAGCAATCAAAGATAGTTTCTGTCCTCAATGAATTTATAATCTAGTGTGTGGCATAAAGCATTTGTTTTCACTTCTAGCAAGGCCTGTCCCCCCTTTTCTATCTAAAGTTATCCTTCAGTTATCGGATCCTCCAGGGTGCTCATAGAGAGCGATGACCCCTCTCTTGGCCAATGTTTTTATCACTGAAATGATCCTCCAGTTTTATAATTAGCTCCACGTCAGTTTCCACTACAAGCGTGAGCTCCTTGAGAGCAGCTCTTTCGTTGTATTTATCCCATTTCCAGCTTATAGAAGGTGCTCGAAACCGCCAGGCTTTTGACTGAAGAATTATGGTGAACTATCACACAAAAACACTTCTCAAAAATATTAAAGTGTATCACAGTTCTTGACTTCTTACAGTAAGCATGGCTTTGAGCTTACGCTTTTTTAAGCACTCTCACCCTGACCTCTTAGTTTCATCGATTTGATTCCAGATTTCATTATCAACATTTCCATTAACCCCGACGAGTGCCACATTTATGCAGGTTTTTATATGGCCATTGGACAGCTCTTCTTAAAGCTACTTATCCTGTCATAACAGGTATTGAGTGTTTTTTTTCTTTTTGTTTATAAAATATTGAGCAGGAGACCACAATGAGGTTTTGCTAAATTAAAGTTCGTGCAATTAATGGACCTTTTATTTCTGCTCAAGATTGTTGAGCTGTTAACTTTGAGTTCCTTTAAAATTAATAATGACTGTTTTTTTTTTAAACCTATTTTTAGATCAGATGTGTTTACAAATTGCTTCAGAAAATAATGCAAGGGACCAGATAGTTTGATTGGAGGCATGTTTTCTGTTTTGCAATGGATTCTTCTGAACATAGCAGATGCATATCAGGTTTCAATTTATTAGACATACTAATAGTTACAACATTTGCACCCCTTGAAAGGAGAATGAAAGAAAAGCCTGATTAACTGTTGGCGTAATGATCCTTTGGCCCAGCTTGCTGAGTGATTTACACTGGTGTTTTGTCAGACACAGCTGAACAAAGCCTCATTCACAGTGGGTGTTCAATAAAAAGAATTATGGGGTTAGGAACTTGCATCCTCAAAGAAAATATACTACAATCCAAACAAATGAAATGTTTAATTTAATGTCTTCTAGAATTTTCTGCCCAAATCATTTTTCTTTCCAGTCTCTTTGAGCGCATTTTTTTCTCTTTCAGAAACACAGCCTATGTTTTGTGCCAAATTATCTCTTTCAGTATTCCACATTCTTTGATTGTTTAGCCATGTCTACATATTTTTGTTTGTTTTGCATCTCCCAGTTCCTTCCTTCCTTCCTTCCTTCCTTCCTTCCTTCCTTCCTTCCTTCCTTCCTTCTTTCTTTCTTTCTTTCTTTCTTTCTTTCTTTCTTTCTTTCTTCCTTTCTTTTCTTTCTCAGAGTCTTACTCTATTTCCCAGGCTACAGTGCTGTGGCATTAGCCTAGCTCACAACGACCTCAAAGTCTGGGTTCAAGCCATCCTCCTGTCTCAGTCTCTCCAGTAGCTAGGACTACAGGGACCTGCCACAATGCTCTGATAACTGTTTTTTCATTTTTCTAATTTTTAGCCAAGATGTGTCCTGCTCTTCCTCAAGCTGTCCTCCAACGCCTGACCTCAAGTGATCTACCACCTCAGCCACCTAGAGTGCTAGGATTACAGGCGTGAGCCACCACGCCTAGCCCCAGTGTTTTTATTGCCAATAAACCTTCTTCTCTATTCTTTAGTAATAATCAACTCAGTGAGATGATTTCATGAGAAGATGCTCTATTTTATTATGCTTTTCTGGGACTGGTCTGCAGGATTGTTTTTAAAACAGATAATGTTTCTCAAGAGGAATTACATTTAAACTTTTTTGTTCTTACCTTCTTTGGCCAGTCTAGACATGGGTGCTTTAAATAGATCTTTAAACAACAAGTGCCAGCACTCTTGAAAGAGGAACAGAACGTTTAGGGGCATTGTTTTACACGTTAATCACTTATAAATGTTTATTTGACTATTGGGAAGTCAGATAATTAACTAACTGGGCACTCTTTCTTTTTTTTTTTAATACACAGTCACATGCCCCATACTATGAGGTGTCAGAAGAAGAAAGCAGAATCAAACAAAATGCTTGTTCTCAAGTCCTGAAAACCTAATGGGAAGGGCAGAAAAATGAACCAAAAACTATGTACCTATGGTCTAGTACATCCTGTGATGGAAAACCAATCCAGCCTGTAAGATACATCCCTGCCAGATTTTATGACGCGATGGTACGCAGACTGAAGCTTGAAAGATGGGTAGCAGCGAGAGAATAAAGAAATGAATGTGAAAAGAGAGTTTCGGACAGAGAACAGCGTGCATAAGAACGGGGAACCTTAAAATAGTGTGACATATCCAGGAATTATATGTATCTCAATACCATGAAGTGACAAGAATGGGGAGTGGTTAACCTTGGGAATCATGCTAAGGGTATGTGTGGGGGGTTGCAGTCCTGGCTTTAGAATTATGATAAGAGCGCTATCTGTTACCAAACCACCAACATTTTTCTTGGGGTAATACTTTTGTTCTGGTATTTTTAAAAATACAAACCTGGAATCATTTATATCCAAAGAGTTCTAACGCCACATATGAAACTGAAGTGTACTGTTTTAGAAGTTGTTCTGCCCATCTATCTCCTGTTTCAAACCTCTAAAAGGGCTTTTGATGTCTTAATCACCATTTTGCAAGTTGGTAATGAGATCGAGATTACTTATTTATTTGTCATCCATATTACTCTAAAGCCAGTGTAGACCCTGGTTGACCCCTTTTATTTTTATTTTTTTTTCTGCTTTCTTCACTTGCTTTTAGACCACATAGCATGAGGATAAATAGAACCAGCCCCTGGAATACTATGCGCCAGAAGGGATGGAGCAATCATGAGTTAGGGAAATATTATTATGGGACAGAGAATGGAAAGAACATCAGCCAGAGTTGTGCAACTCTGCTGATAGAATGTGACTGTGGACAAATCACAGATTCCAGTTTCCTCATTTGTAAAATGAAGAGATTGAATTAGATACTCTCTAAATTATACATCAGTAAAGACTTCTTTGATCCCTTTGATTGTGAAAATGAGGGCTCTTCCCTAGGTGATCCCTAAGATCCTTCTCAGGTCTAAAATTCCATAATATCCTCTCTAACTCACTGTCATGAATAACAAAATGCTAATGTTATTCGTAAACCCAGGATCTGTTGGTGCTTCATCAAAGTGGGAAGGCAGGATGGTTTGGGGGTTAAAAGCCAGGATTTTGGTGTCATCCACAGAGGGTTTATATCTTGGTTCTGGCACTTATGGACAGTTTGACTTGGCATCCGTAATGATCTCTCTGAGTCTTGCTCTCCTCATCTGGTAAAATGAGGATGATAATAATGATGTCATTGGGCTGATGAAAGGAATACAATGGAAACCATGTGTGAAACTCTGGGCCAAAATAATTATTCAAAAAATGTACCTGTTCTTATATGCCAACCAAATGACAAACAATTGTTGAGGTTGGGCCTGACTGGGTTTAGCACAGGCCATTTGTATTTGGTGATGAACTTCAGCTCACTGCTCACAAAGACCTCCAGCAAAATGCCGAAGCTTATTACCGCTGCTGTTAGGCCCCGTGTTGTGTGTTTATCTTCTGTTTAGGGAGAATATTTGCTACATAGCTCCTGAAATAAAAGTAGTAAAGTATTTGTTTTAAGTGAATTAGAGTCCTTCCCTCTCAATTCTTAATCATTTAACATAGTAAGCTCACAAAGGTTCTTATTCTGGGAAAATTGGTCTACATTTAACTTAAAGATATATAAACATAGCGGATTAAATCTTTAAAATCAAAGATATAGAATACTATTTATGGATTTAGGTAGAAAATACTTAATGACTGAGCATCTTAGAATAAAAAAAAATCTTTTTTTTTTTTAGGCAGTCTCATTTTGTTACCTTTGTTAGAGTACTGTGGTGTCATAGCTCACAGCAACCTCAAACTTTTGGGTTCTAGGGATTCTCTTGTCTCAACTTCCTGAGTAGCTGGGACTAAGGTGACTGCCACAACACCTGGCTATTTTTTGAGATGGGGTAACATTCTTGCTCAGGGTGGTCTCAAACTCCTGAGCTCAGGCAATCCACCCACCTTGGCCTCTCAGAGCAAAAGAAAAATTCTAATGGTGGAATTTCAGATTTTAGAAAGACTACCAAAAGCATAATTTTGAGTAACAACAGTAATTAACATTTATTGAAGAATTAATATTCACTGGTTACTATCTCAGTACTTTACATGTATGAATCCTTTTAATTCTCTTAGCAAAATGTGTAAGAAGGATATTATTACTAGGCCCATTTTACACATGAAGAAATTAAGGCACTAAGAGTTTCTGTGGCTTATGCAAGGTCACACAGCTAGTACAGTGAGGATTTGAACTCAGACAATTTAGCTCTGGAACCCTCACACTTAATCTTGTAATGAAAGAGGATGAACTCATCTCATACAAATTATACCAAATAAACAGTGCAGGTAGCCACTTTTATTACTGGTTTAATTATTCAGGTAATGAGGGGTTCAGGTCTAATTAATGACTATCAAAACATATATATAGATCTGGGAAGGCACAATACTTGAACTCTGATTTAAAATTATCTACTTTATATGTCCAGCTACCAGCTAGATATTGTTGCTGGAGCAATCAGAGGAAATCTCAGACTCAACTATATGCAAACTAAGTTTCTTATCTTTCACTGCAATCCTTCTTCTTCTTGTGGGTTCCTGCTGTTGACTGAATTATGTTCCTCCAAAATCTGTATGTTGAAGCCCTAGATGCCATTGTGATGATATTTAAATAGGGGCTTTAAGAGGTAATTATATTTAGATGTGATCATGAGAGCGGGGTCCTTATGATGGGATTCCTGCCCCTATTAGAAGATACTGGAATGTGTTCCTTCCTCCTCAACCCCAGACGTGAGGAAACAGCGAGAAAGATGGCCTTCTTTAAGCTAGGTATGGACCCTCGCCAGGAATCCAATTAGCTGTCATCTTCATCTTGGGCTTTTTATCCTCCAGAACACCAAGAACTATTTCTCATTTAAGCCACCAAGTGTAGATCTATAGCAGCCTGGTATCCAGTATTCACAGTTGGGCAAGTGAACATTCAGAAATCATCTCCAGGTCCTCCTGTTCCTGCCCTGAAGTAAGTAATTAAGTAATTAATCCATTACTTAATTCTGTGGTTCTGTCTTCTGGTATCCCTGCTCTGGATTCAGTATCATGGTTCATTGCCAGCAATCTCTTTATCAGTTCAACTTTCGTTTATAAGCTCTTGAAGAACTCAAAGAAGAGAAATTTAGTCTAACATTCAAAAATCTGCAGTGGCTTTCCACTGCCTGAAGAATAACATTCAAATCCTCAGCACAGAATTTGCACACCCTTATGATAAGGCCTTAATTACCTGCAGCCTCATCTCCTAATACAGCCAATCACATGCCTTTTACTGAAGCTATGTAGGTTCCCACATTTTCAAGTTTGAGTCTTTTTGTGTCTTTTCTAAACTAGGAAAGTTCTTGACTTTCCATGCTGTCCTGAAATCCTGCTCATTCGCTAAGAATCTTTTAAAGTGCTGCCTCTCTCTAGCCATCCTCATGCTTCTCTTATTAAACCCTTATGTTTCAAACATTGCAAGAGTGTTGGTTTGTTTCTGCCTTTATGATGCTATTTAATTTTTAACATGATTGTCACCTCCTTTAGACTGAAAGCTTTGTGAGGGCAGGGTCCTAGTTATGATAGTGCTTTGTACATTAAAATTGCTCAAGGAGTATTTATTGAATTTAGCACCCTGGAAGAAATACTCGACGGAGAGCTTTAAGCAAGGCTAAAATTTAGGTACACGGAGGGCATTGAAATAGAAAGTAATTATTTGAAGAGAAACAATTTTGTCTTCGTCTTTTGCCCAAGCCAACCTTTCTTGGGGTAGGATCTGTCGCGACCCGTCAGGCTCCTGTGGCCCTGGTCTCAGTTAGTGCAGGAAGGAACCAGGCGAGAAGTGGATTAGAAGTACAAGCTTGTGGAAGGCGGGCTAGCCCTTACTTTCCGGGTAGCCCCGAGCAACCTCCGCACCAGCCTTTTATTGAGCCAGAACAACACAGGTGAGGGGAGTAATTAACAATGACTACTTGCTGAGGGCACGAGCTCCTCCCATAAGGAGCTCCTGTGGAGGAATGGCCCGAGGTCCACGCCTCAGTTGCAGATCATCTTGCTCCGATGTCATCTGGCTCTTGGCATCGCCTACAAAGGTAGTAGTCCATTTTAATTTTTTTGCTTTTTGTTTTTGTTCCAGATAACACTCATAAAATGGAGAAAGAAGGTTCCAGGTCTCAGATTGTTCTGGAAATTAATGCCACTGAAGTTATTAGTGTACACTGAGTCAACAAAATTTCTGTTGTTGTCTTGAAAATCTAAGGAGACTTGGTGTTAACACCTATGATACAAAACCTATTTGCCACTCATTAGATTTGCCGTATCAGTTGAATCTTTTAAGCCTGCTGTTCCTGATTTTTTTTTTATGAAATAAGAATAGTACATTCACTTGTTTATTTATCGAGCATTTCCTATGTGTTAGGTATTCTTTTGGGACCAGGGAAATAGTAACAAACAAAATAAATCCCCACACTCATGGAGTTTAGGTTCATGTAGAGAAAGTAAAAAAAAAAAAAAAACCTACATTTTTTTCAGATGTCAAGGGGACTATTGAGAAAATTCAGAATAAGAGATATAATGGTGGGGCTGCAGGTGGAGTGGGGCTCAGTACTAATCAGGTAGTCAAGGAAAATTCTGAATAGGTAACATTTGAGGGAAAACTCTAAGACGTGAGGGAGAAAGCTGCATAGATATCAGAGGGAGGAGGGTTCAGAAAAAAGAGAGAGCACATGTAACATGCCTGAAAAAAATAATTTTTTTTAAATTACATTGTAGGGTTGCAGTGAAGATCAAAATAAAACAATATATATTACCTGTACATTTTTAAGCATGGAATTCATCTTTGCTGCCTTTGTCGTTCGTCTTTTTATAGCTCATTGTTGCAAAGTGAACTATTTTATGTCTCATTAAAAGACTTAGCTTAAAGGACATGTAGTGACTACCATAATCTTAAGGCTCAGTAGTGAAACATACATTTTATCAGTACCTTCAAAGAATTTATAAATTTTGCTGGAAGATATATGTATAAACAGCGCAGAATGTAAGAGGAAATAACAGAAGGCAGGTGTCAAGTTGATGCAGTGGTTTAGTGAATCATCTGCGATTTCAGAATTCAATAATTTTTCTGACATGAAGGACAGATTTCTGTATTTAGGAATGCTCCCCTTCACATCAGGCTTTCCTCTCCTTCTCTCTCCTCTTTCTTTTCTTTCTTGTTTCTCTGCATTTGGCATGCAATTTTTCTAATGGCTTATGAGAGCAGGAAATAACAAATAGTGGGTGAGAAAGAGGAAATTATAACATTCACACGAACATAGCTAAGAAGATGTTTTTTAATGTTAAATTCAAACTCTATTAGATAGTTTCAGGACAAGTTTTGCAGCAGGCAAATTTCATAATTTTCTCAGATAAACAGGGGTGGTGAGAGGATAGTTTTTTAATTCCCCTCCTCCACTACTGGGGAAAAGCTGATGTGAGTAAGAAAACATTCTTGCTACCTATTTATATTTATTTGTATACACATATGGAATAGACACTCCAAATCCTGTGAAGTGGGGCAGTGTCTATGAAAACATATATACAACAAACTTTGGAAACAAATAGTAGTGAAAGAATGTAGTGAAATACTCATTCCTGGGGTCAGTCACATAATATTTAGTCATGCGTGTTTGTGTATATAACCATGATCATTTTGAATATCACTGAAAATTAGAAATGTATTCCCTCGTCTCAACACCAACCCAAGCCATGATCTGAAAATCAGAACATCTTCTGTAATATTTGTGGACAATAAGTTCTGTATCCCTTCATTTGTGCATTTATTAGAGTCATGTTGAGTTCAAGATTTGCTATGCTTTCCGAGCTATGTAACTTTGGGGTCACAGTTTTATCGTGCTTGGGAAAAGAGACAGGGCTAGAGAGACAGAATACCAGGGAGTTCTAATTGGAATTCTAATACCAGCAATTCTGATTGCTTTAGTTAGCAAAAAGAAAATGATTTCAGTGAGTTTTCCCAAGTCTCTTTTCTCAAGTTTACACCAAATGCTTCATGCCCTGATGCCCCCTCCAAGCCAAATAATTCCCAGGAGAGTTCTGATTGTCAAAGTCTAAAGGCACGACTGGGGTGCTTGCTACAAATGTAGATAGAGATCCTGATTTGATTCGTCCAAAGTGCTGCCCAGAATCTGTATTGTATATAAGGGCCTAGGTGCTTCCGATGGAGGTGGTCTGTGGACTACACTTAAAAACACCTCTTTTTTAAAAGAAGATAAAGAAGGATTCAGAGGAGTGGAATGTTGTAATGAGTGACAAATGGTTGAAGCTGGCTCTGCTCTAGCAGAAGACCTGGAGTCTTGTGAAAATTGATGAGGTCAGAGAAGGGATTTTAATAAAGAATTGTTATAACATATTAATAAAGAATTATGGGTTATTAGAAGGAGCTATGGGGAGTATCAGAAAAATGATACTGATTGATCAGAGTTAGAAGAGCCTTGAAGGCAAGGATAGAACTTTTCCCCAAGCACAGATGGGGCCCAGACAGAGGACAACTACCAAGGAGGTTGTTCTAGTTACTATAGATGTATGACAGACTACCCCGAAACTTATTTGTTTAAAACCACAGATAAATTGTGGCCATGGGTTAGGAACTTGTATTTGGCATGTGGAGGTTAGCTGGATTCTTCTCTAGGATTCCTGGGACCTCAGCTGAGAAACCTTGAAGGCTAGGCATGACTCAATGAATGAGGTCTGGAGTCACCAGCAGGCTCCTTCATTCACGTGCCTGATGTCTGGGCTGCACTAGACTGGGACTGCCACACAGAGCGCCCACACCTGGCCTCTCTGTGTACCATGGCTTCCTGAAAATATGGTGGCCTCAGGGTAATTGGGCTTTTTACATGTTGGCTCAGAGCTTCAAACATGAATATTCCAGTGAACAACACAGAAATTGCATCATGATAAGACTTATTTATGGGCCAGACCCAGAAGGCACAGGGCGTCACTTCTGCCATAGTCTATCAGTTTAAGCAGTCAGAAGCCCATCCAGATTCAGGAAGAGGAGAATTGAACCCCACTTCCTGATAGGATAGTGGCAAAGCCACATAGGAGAAGAATATGGGGTAAGAGAAATGGTACTGTGCTATCTTTAGAGAATAAAATTTGTTGCAGAGATTATGAAAGGCGTTTAGGGCATTGGGTGGCTAGAGGAATGGGAACAAAATTGATAAATCAATTGTTGTAAGTTTATTTAATGCATTCCCACACAAAGTGAGTCTAAGTAAATGGCTACCACATACATTGACATAGGTGAAGCTTAGATATATTGTATTGTCAAAAGTGCAAATTCTTAAGAACTCAAGTTTGATTGTGCTGCTATTCTTATAAACTTTAAAGTAGTTAAAAAAAATCTGCACATTTTTACCCACATATGTGGTATGACTCCAAAGGGAAGGCAAGCCAGTGGGGGAGGACCCGGATTCAGGATAGGGTGACCTCTGGGAGTTGCGGGTGGCAAGTGAGGCTCCAACAGTGCTGGACTTTTGGGATGGGAATGTGTTCATGGATATTCATCACACTCTCTATTCATTTACTGCCATTGGTGCACAGTGAGTGATTAATTTGCTTATTCATCCAACAAATAAATATAGAGAGCCCCATAGAAACCCAACGTGTGTTAGGCAGTGAGAGTTCTACAATGCATGTGAAAGTCACGGTTCTTTCCTTTGCAGAAGGGGTTTGTGGTGAAGTAGTACTCAGCAGAGAAAACAACCAGGGAATGATACGAAGTGAGATAAGTCCTCTCTCGGGGGGCAGCGGCTGTGAGGGGCACATGACCCAGACCTGGAACTCAGGGAAGGTCTTTATAAGGAAAGCACATTATAATAGAGACCTACAGGATGAATAGAGGAAGGGATCTGAAGGTGAGAGGGGCCTAATGTGTTGGTGGTATTAGATAAATGTGGAAGCTAAGGTGGGAAATTGCAAGGGCCAAAAGCTCACCTCAACCACTCAAATCAGAGAATGATCTTTTTTTTTTTTTTTTTTTTTTGGGCCGGGGCAGGGTTTGAACCCTCCACCTCTGGTATATGGGGCTGGCGCCTACTCCTTTCAGCCACAGGCACTTCCCCAGAGAATGATTTTTTTATCATAAATATGTGTTGTCATCTTTAGCGCCTAAAGACAGCGCTGGGGTTAAGTTTATAGAGACTTCTGAACTTGAACACCATCAGCACTCTTTCAACTTGGTTTATCCTTGGTGCATCTATCTTTCTCTCTGCAGACGCGTTTGCTTCTAAGGATCACACTGAAAACAAAAAACATGACCACTGACTCCCTTCTCTCAAGTCCTAAAATCTAGGAGAAGGGGCTTACGGAGTAGGATTAGACTAATAATGCAGCTCTCTGGGGAGCCATATGGGCCGATGGAGGCAGCAGGTTGAGAAAGCATCTCCAACGTCCATTTGTCTCTGCTAAGGACTGGTACTTTATCCTAAGAGAGTTTTAATAGAATGGTAATACAACTTGATTTGCATATTAAAGAGATGGCTTTGTCCAAAGTTTGGGGACTGGTTTCTGATGACAATGCCAAAGAGAGGAAGATCAGATGGGAGTTGACAGTAGGTGAGAGAGACCTGGGGTGGGCACGTGGTGTTCACTTCTGTTTATCTTCTACTGGACTTAATTGTTTCTAACTTGTGTCATTAGAACATTTTCCCAAAAAGCGTGGCACTGGAAAAGGAGTGGGAAGTGATTGTGTGGTCAAATCTATAAACTTAACCATAAGAAGTAGCCTTCTTAAACCTAATATACACATGTATAAGTAAGAAAAATAAATTAAAATAAAAAATTTTAAAATTTTAAAAAATTAAAATAAAAAAAAAGAAGTAGCCTTCTTTAAGACATTAATAACGCAAATTAGCATATCAAAGGATCTGAGAAATTGTATGTCAAAGAAACGAGTTCCAATAGTCTTTCACCTAGACTTCCCCACACACACTTGTCACTTTAGATCTTCTGCTGTGTAGTTCCTATGAACCACCCACAGAATTATGTCTTTGCAGTTTGGAAATAGCACGTGGAGACAGTGGAGAGAGAGGAAAAGATTATTTGGCTCAATTGACTCTTTGCAATGCCACTTCAAGACCATCCCAGGGAGAATGTTCCTTAAACAGTCTGTAGTTTGAGGTCTCTTTCTTGAGGATTGATTATATTATACATTTCTATTTCATTACATCAAGTCAGCCCAATAGGTATATATATATAAAAAAATTTGAGTCAAGTCTCATCCTGCTTCATGATTTCTACCCCCCAAATGTGCTTCACCAGGATGTTTTTAAGCCTCCTTTATGTCTGCATCTGTCTTTTTAATTTCATTCCCATTGTCGCAGTCAGGGGGTAGATACAGGGATGAGGCATCAAAACGATGAAATAGAAAATTATGAACCCAAAACGGGGCATAGAAGTTAATTTTTATTTAGACTCGGAAAGGGAATCATCATTGACAAATATCACAAACACTACAAAATCCAGAAAAATAACACACAGCACTTTTATTAATTCACTGCCTAATATGTCTCAACACCATTTTCTGTGCTTATTTTTTATTTTTCTTTTTTTTGTCACATGTTTTTGGATCGCCTCTTTAAAAGTTAAGCACTGTGTTATATTTTCTTTAGAGAGAATAGAAAGACAACTTGGTTTTTTTCTCCAACGTGAGGGATTGAATCAAAGAAAAAGTATTAATAGTTTAGAAAGCTTCTGTCAGCATCACAGTTCATTATTGGTAATGTCATGTAAATTGTTCTCAAAGCTATGAAAAAGAAACTATTCCTTTTTTCCATAAATAAATTGCTTCTGACTTACTGTGAGTTAGGAGTATAGGTTTGTGTTTTCTAAAACTAGGAATTCTGATAAATCTTTTTATCTTTTATAATTCCAATATAAAAAGAAACAAAGTATGGTATATTTATTATTATAACATTTATCTAGTTTTAATGTATATGCTGCATTGTTGATAGGAGAGAACATCTATTTTGATTAGCTATCAGTGAGAACCGAATCAGCCACTTCCGATTACACACATGTAATGGTTGGAAGAGTTTTCCGCACATTTGCTTCTGGCTTTATACATTCATTTCAAAATGTGTTTTTCTCTACCACCAACCTCCTTTGGGCATGTTACAT
This sequence comes from Galago senegalensis, assembly GCA_963575145.1. Taxonomy (NCBI): domain Eukaryota; kingdom Metazoa; phylum Chordata; class Mammalia; order Primates; family Galagidae; genus Galago; species Galago senegalensis. Next base: position 18,625 of record CAUYTI010102704.1, read on the forward strand.
TCCAACACAACCTGTGGCCCTGCATCGTCGTGGGAGTTGGCTCTGGGTCAGAGGAGGGTTTCTGAGGCCATTTCTGTGTCAGTGAAGATAGTAATAACTTAACTCTACAGGGAAGTGACTGAAAACCACATAAACATACCTCACTAAACCAAAACTAGATCTATCTCCAACTCAATACCCCTAGTGTGATTTCCAAAATGGCCAGTGTCACTGGAGAGCACTAGAGGAAAGTGATATTGAAGGACAGAGACAGGGGTCTCAAGCACCCAATCTTATTTTTGCAAATTTGACAAAACCAGGTGACCATGTGAGGGCATTTCTGGATCCTTTCTTTTCTTTTCTTTGCTTTTCTATTCTTTTCTTTTCTTTTCTTTTTTCTTTTCAAAGACAGAGTCTCAAGCTGTTGCCCTGGGTAGAGTGTTATGGTGTCACTGCGTCACTGTTCACCGCAACCTCAAACTCTTGGTCTTAAGCGATCCTCTTGCCTCAGGCTCCCAAGTAGCTGGGACCACAGGCTCCTACAACAACACACAACTATTATTTGATTACAGTTGTCATTGGTCATTGTTGCTTGGCGGGCCTGGGCTGGATTGGAACTGCCAACCTCGTTGTATGTGGCTGGGGCCTTAGCCTCCTGAGCTACAGGAGCCGAGCCACTAGGGTCCTTTCTGAGACTTTGGAAGGGGTCAATGAAAGTTTTATTAGCTCACAGTTAATTTATCTTTGGCCACAATTCTAGTTTTAGCCTTTAATATCTTGTGCTCAGACCATTGCATTAACCTCCTTGTGAGTTTCTCTGGTTCAAGTCTCCCCTCTCAACCAGATTTCGTAACCACAGCAGTAATCTTTCCCAAACACTGCTTTCACCATGACCTTCTTGGCTCAAAGCCATCGGACATCTAGAATAAAGCCTAAATCCCTTTGTCTGATACCCAAGGTTGCTACAACCTGACTATACTTTTTGTTTACAAATATTTACTCTGTGACTTCCTACACAAAGCAATTACTGGGGGCCTGTTTATTTATAGGAATTTCCCCAAATGTCAATATTTTAAATCTTGGCACACTTTACACCTGAGAAATCCAAGGCTCAGAGGTATCAGCTGGAATTGGAGGGCAGATGTGTCTGGCTCCACGCTTTCTCTCTTTCTACCTCACTCTATGCCCTCAGCTCAGTCTTTGAATTTCGAGTTAAAGCCTCCATTTACATTCCATCCTCTCAGTAAATCTTTTCCAAATTACCCCCCCAGCCATGGGCCCTTCCTAACCCTGAGCTCCTATAGTAATTGAAATCTGCATTATTCCCTGGGCCTATATCCTGCCCTGCCTTACATTTTAAACATGTTTCATTCACCTTTATGTATCCTGACTCTCTCTTGGATGCCAAATCTTTAGAGGAAGAGAGAATGGCTAATGCTTCTGTGTAACATTGTAACACTTGGCAGGGCTTCCTGCATCCTTTAATAGATAATTCTGGAATGAGTATATTTGTTCAGCAGAGAAACCTAAAAGATTAAGGTATAAAGAAGGGAATAGCCAGCCCTGGACCCAGAAGTTGAAGGTCAAAGGAGGGAAATAGCTAGCCTCTTTGTCTCTCACTATTTCTCAATCCCACCATTAGATTATTAGGGCAAGGAGAGCTGCCACTGGGGTTTGGATTTAAATTCTTCTCAGAAGTGCGGCTGCTGATTGACAAGACCTTAGAGAATATGAAAACAGCCTGAGCGCCAGTTGGTGCTAGCTGACAGGGTGCTGCTATTCCCCAAAGCGCCACTCTCAGGGGTGACTGACACACCCATCAGCTTTCACAGTCATGACAGAAGAAGACAAAGGAGCTTGATTCCCTGGAGAACTGAGCACTTTAACTAAAGGAGGAGCTGACATTTTCTAAATGACCCTGACGCTTGCCCAGTGTGCTCAAGGAAAGTTGTAAGTTTACCTTTCTGTCAAACGTATTGTTGGTCTTCATCATTTTGTGAGGCGTTCCAAATTCAGTTTTAAAGTTTTATTTCTCATTTTTAACTTTTGATTGTAAGACAATTGAACTATACACAAAAGCAGAGAGCTTTTGCAATTAACATCCCACAGTCAATCTTGTTTCATCTTCCACGTCATTCCTGCCCCCCTCCCCAGCCTGGGGTTCTTTTGAAGCAAATCTCAGAAATCATATTTCATCCTTTATCTCTTTAGGAAACATGTCAAGGGTCTTTGACAAAAGGAGCTTAATGTAGGGAAATTTAGTGATGATGCTTTTTAACATGACAATTTTAAAAATTATGACATTTGATTTATATTTTATTTAATTTTACAAAAATAGTCATCCAAAGCATCTTTTGGTTTTGTGAGAATTCTGAATGTTGAAAGCCTGAGCAAGATCAAAGAAGACAGACATGAATCTTGTCCATCTTGTTCAAATACGGGGGGGTAATGAGCAGGAATAAGTAACATATCCAGCTAGTGCAAATACTGTCCAGGCGTGTTAGCTAAGACACAATTCTACTCTGCTTGCCTAATTCATTTGTTTATATTCTGCCAGTTCAGTTTCTCAGCAGCACGTTTGCAGCATTTATTTGACTTCAGCACGATCATTGGATTATTAAGAGTTCTCCAAGTGAGAGCTTTGGATAAAATCAGAACAATGGCATCACACAGAACAGGGAAGACTGTGTTGGTGGCAGAAGCCACATTTCTCTCCATTGATTCTCTCTTTATGTCAAGTCTTTCTCCTGCCATAAATGGGACTGAGGTTCACGGTGACACTCCTAGGAAACTCCGATTGCTGAGCAGACATGGAAAGTAAAGGACAGACAGAACAGACCTGGAGAGAGCCCGTGATGAGATTCCTTCCATTTCCTTCTCTATTCAGTTTGTGATGTCTCTCATCCTCTCTTCGAAGAGATCTTCAATTCCTCCTGGTTGCTGTGCTGGGACAGGTGCGGAACTTTGCATTTTCATGGATTGTGTAGACTTCAGCTGTCATTCTGAATAAGTCAGCCCACAAGACAGCGCAGCTCAGATCTTTTGTTATTTTTATTTTTGTTGATAGTAAGAAAAAAATGAGGAGAGGATTTAGGAGGAAACTGCATTCCTAAACCCCACTGAGGGAAGAGTCTCCAGTAGAGGGTTAAGTGGCTAGAGGTTGAACTAGAGGTGAGTGTGCTGGAGTAAGGTGTGGAGATCGTCTCTAACTCTGAGAAGGGGCCGAGCAGGTTGGGGACTCTAAGAGTAGCAGAAGCCTCTCTTCTGTTCCCTCTTTCTCACGTCCCTAGGGAGGTAGGACATTACGTGCCGGGCTCCCACCTGAGCAGGACCCCACCCCACACCTCAGCTCTGGAGCCATCATGCGGTTTAAACTAAGAGCAGCCTACTAACCCCAATGATAACCAACGGGGGCTGAACACCAGGGGTTTCCCAGATGTTCTCAGCCAGGTACAAGTTTCAGGCTCTACATTGGACCTGGAGAAAGTGGGGTGATGGAGCCCCAATAATAAGCCCAATTGATTTTTCCACACCCTATTGGTCAGATTTAAAAAATTTAGAGAAATAACAAATGTGGCATTTTTAAAACCTGAGATGTACAGCGACATTCATGATAGTTGCCTTTTATACTTTACCTGATTTGCTTTCTCAGAGATTTTGAAAGAATTTTCAGACATATAAAGGAGGCTTTCTATCAATGGGATTACCTACAGTCATGATTTTGAAAATTTCTTTCCACATGTTATGAGCTGAATTTTCCACAACCCTCCCCGCCCCAGCCCTTTTTCCCAAATCCATAACTTGAAACCTACACTGTGACTGTATTTGGAAATAGGCCCTTTAAAGAGGTAACTGAGGTTAAAGGAGGTCATAAGGGTGGGGCTTTAATCCAAGATGATGTACTATAGAAAGAGGAAGACGCACCAGATATTCACTTGCACAGAGAAAGACCACGTGTGGACACAGTGAGAAGGTAGAGCTGTTCACAAGGACGGAGGCCTCCGGAGAAACCAAACCTGCTGACACCTTGATCTTGGACTTCCCGCCTCCAGAACTGTGAGACAATAAATTCCTGTTGATTAAGCCTCCCCTTCTCTGGCATTTTGTGATGGCCGCCCTAGCACACTAACACATAATATTTAATGCTACCATAATGCAAGAATCCCATTAACCTTTGTTGATATGAAAGTCCTGAGTACATACATAGTTAACTGGGGAGATGATGTACGTCATTATAAAAACTTCTTTTGGCTTGGCACCTATGGCTCAAGTGGCTGAGGCGCCAGCCATATACACCTAAGGTGGTGGGTTCGAATCCAGCCCAGACCCGCCAAACAACAATGACGGCTGCAACCAAAAAATAGCCTGGCATTGTGGCAGGTGCCTGTGGTCCCAGCTACTTGGGAGGTGGAGGCAGGAGACTCACTTGAGCCCAGGAGTTGGAGGTTGCTGTGAGCTGTGATGCCACAGCACTCTACCCAGGGGGATAGCTTGAGGCTCTGTCT
>CAUYTI010102705.1:0-11482 GCA_963575145.1 Galago senegalensis
AGCTGCAACCAAAAAATAGCCAGGCGTTGTGGTGGGTGCCTGTGGTCCCAGCTACTTGGGAGGCAGAGGCAAGAGACTCGCTTGAGCCCAGGAGTTGGAGGTTGCTGTGAGCTGTAATGTCATGGCACTCTACCCAGGGGGACAGCTTGAGGCTCTGTCTCAAAAAAAAGAAAACGAGGCTCAGAGAGGTTAAGTCACCTGCAGAAGATCACACAGCTGGTCAACAGTGAAGCTGAAATTTGATCCCAGGCTATTGTGCCTTGGAGCCTGCACTGTGTTAGTTTATGTTTGTCATTTGGCTTAGTCCTGGGCATGACTTTTTTTAACCTTTCACATTCTGTTAAATTTACCAAACATGCCCTCAGTGCCTTTCTGTCCCCTGCCCTGTTACTATTGAAGGCCTCAATTGGAAAAGAGCCAGATGCAGGGAGGAAAGAAACTTGTGGGGCCCTAGTGCTGCCCCAGCTTGCCTGGGCCCCACCTGGCCTGTTTGGCCCCCTGCCCATGGGGGCGTGTCAGGACCGCCTGCTCCCAGCTCTGCCCCTGACTGCCCCTGTTTGTCATGAGCAGCCTGGGCCCAGTGAAAGCAGCTTTTGTCCTCCAGTTTATTCCTCCCAGAGGGATGACCTAAGTCTTCTCTTGGGAACAAAGCAGTGACTTGCCATGTGAGTTCAGGTCGGCCTCAGGAGCCTGCAGTGTCTTCCAGGCTAAATGAGGAGGGTGGTGGCCTGAGTCGTGGTTTGCCAAGTTAGGATGGGTTGGGATAGCAGCAGAGCCCTGCAGTGTGGTGACACCAGTGGGGCCTGTGTGCATAGAACTGTACGGTTTATAAACTTGTTCTGTGTGTTCTAGTTTATCAGATCCTCCCACATTTTTCAGGGTCTGCAGGGCCTGGAGAGGTAATGCCTCTGGTAACACCAGTCATCAGTTCAGTTGTCACAAGCCACTCCAACATGCAGCAGTGCAAACTAATCACCATTTATTATGCTTATAGATTCTTGAAGGCAGACATTGGGCAGGGCTCAGTGGGGATGGCTCTTCCATGTCTGGGGTGTCAGCTGAGACCCAGAACAAATTGAGCACTAAAATCATTTGAAGGTTTTTTCACCCACACTTATGGCACCCATGGTGATGACTCAAAGGCCAAGCTTCTCTGGACTGTTCACCAGGATACCTATATACAGCCACTCCTGGTGGCCTGGGCTTCCTCATAGCATGGCAGCTCCGGGATCCAGACCAAGTGTTGTGGTCAAGAAAACAGATGCCGCAACTCCCTTTGTGCTGGACATACATATTCGGTGCCCAATATATATTTGGTAAAGTGAATTAATAAATGGTGAAGGAAGGAAGGTTGGATGGCTATTTCAGAGGGAGAGTCTCTGTTACGCAGAGTTCACATGGCGTCACTTCTGCTGTTCTCTGCTAGCCTGAGCAGTCTGGTGGAGGGATGGACATGGACCCCACCTCTCAATGGGAGGAGTAGCAAGGAATTTTTAGCAATGTTCAAAACCACCACACCTAGAAGTAAATAAAATAGAATGTTATTTAGTAACATTCATTTCCTGAGCACTTACTATGCGCTGGGCACTGTGCCAGGGCTTCCCATGAACGCAGCAGAATCCTCCCAGTGCCCCAGGAGGTGGTAGATTCCATGCTTGCTGTTTCCCTGGGAAGCATCTGACCTGAGAGGATGGCAGAACCCAGGGAAATCAACAGTGCTGCTGGGGGCTTGGTGTTGAACATGCCACAGTTGGAAGATGTGGGTAGAGTTTTTCCTTTCTTCCTCTAAACTTAGAATATTCCTTGAGTTCTTGAAAATTCTCACTTAGAAGTCTGAATCATCATCTCGCTCACCAAATTCTCCCTTTGGTGTTTATTTTGAGCAGTTTCTGTCTCCCTGTGTGCTGGGTGCCCCCCAACCCAGCCTGCCCCTGTCACTGCTTCTCTACCCTACAGCTCCATGGGAAGGCCGTGTGGCCAACTTCCCTATAGCCTGCCTCTCTCAGAGCTTTTGGGGGACCGTTGGGGGGATGGAGGGACTCACAGTCCTAACAACAGCCATGTGGGAGCAAATCTTTCTGTGACTTCCTTCAAGTCTACATCTGGGGCTCATTCATCCTCTTTCCCAGTGCCTGATACATATTCGGTGCCCAATATATATTTGGTAAAGTGAATTAATAAATGGTGAAGGAAGGAAGGTTGGATGGCTATTTCAGAGGGAGAGTCTCTGTTACGCACACACCTGTGTTCCTGACATGTAGTAAGCACTCAATAAATGCACGTTGTGCAGAATGCATGAGAGGGAATGAATAGATGAGTGGGACTGTTTGAGAACAACTGTGCCCCTGCCTTTGTGTCCCAGTCACATAACACAGTGCCTGGCACCCAAGGGTTTCCACCGATAAATGTGAAGCTGAATGGATGAATGACCTACTAGAGTGAACTCTTTACCAGTAGTGGCTGTGTCTTACTTTACATCTGCAGCCACTGTGCTTTGCAGAGGACTGGGTACACAGCAATTGCTCTATAATCACTTATCAAAATGAAAGAAAGGGAACAAAAAGATTGAATGAGTAAATGAAACTTTTTATGACCAGGGACTAAGTCTTGTTCATCTTTGTCTTCTCATTTTCACACAGTAGGTGCTCATTAAATGTCAAAGTGAATGAATGCTTAAGTGAAAAGTGAATTTTTTTTTTTTTGAGAAAGAGTCTCACTTTCTTGCCTCTTGTTAGAGTATCATGATGTCATAGCTCACAGCAACCTCAAAAACTCTTGAGCTTAAGTGATCCTCTTGCCTCAGCCTTCCAAGTAGGTGGGATTGGCATCCGCTATAACACCCAGCTATTTTTTAGAGATGGGGTCTCGCTCTTGTTCAGACTGGTCTTGAACTCGTGAACTCAAGTGACTCACCTGCCTCGGCCTCCCAGAGTGCTGGGATTATAGGCATGAGCCACCACACCCAGCCAAAAAGTGAAATTTCTTTCTTTCTTTTTTTTTTTTGCAATTTTTGGCCAGGGCTGGGTTTGAACCTGCCACCTCTGGCATATGGGGTTGGCGCCCTACTCCTTTGAGCCACAGGCACCGCCCCAAAAGTGAAATTTCTTTTTTTTTTTTTTTTTTTTTGAGACAGAGCCTCAAGCTGTCCCTCTGGGTAGAGTGCCATGGCATTACAGCTCACAGCAACCTCCAACTCTTGGGCTCAAGCGAGTCTCTTGCCTCCGCCTCCCAAGTAGCTAGGACCACAGGCGCCTGCCACAATGCCCGGCTGTTTTTTGGTTGCAGCCGTCATTGTTGTTTGGCTGGTCTGGGCTGGGGATTCGAACCTGCCACCTTAGGTGCACATGGCTGGTGCCTTAGCTGGTTGAGCTATAGGCGCCGAGCTGTCAGGTATTTCTGAAATACATCTGCTACCACCTTGGACTGGGGGCAGGTCCTCTGTTTCATATTCTTTGTTTTGTGCTGGTGATTCTTGGGCCTCAGATATTTCGCCATTGTCCTCAGGTTCATCCGCATTTCTTGTCTCAGGTGGTGTCCTGTCAGCATCCTCTCCTGCTTCTGGAGTCTCAAGTGTTCTATAGTCATCCTTGGCTTCAGTTGGTCTGTCCATCTAAGATGGTTTCCTGGGAGTAGCTTGCTTTAGCAGGTAAGCATACTGTGACCTGGGCTCATCTTCTTCTTGCAGGAGTGGCGCTTGTATTTTAGAGTATTTCTTAATACTCTTTGCTGTTCTAACTTTACGTGGTCTCTGTGTTGCTTCTTCTGGTGAAGAACTTTGGGTTCTCAAGTTTCCTTCCTATTCTCCAAACTGGTCTCTTCTCTTTGTGCTACTTTGTTCCCTGGCTGTTCATCTCCCTCCCCGGGGATCTCCTCATCCTGTCCCTTTCTTTTTGTGTGACTGTTGGTTTGTTCTAATACTGCCATTGACTTATTAGTCTTAAGTTGGGCTCCATTTCTTCTGTTATTGCTACATCTTGGGCCACTTCCTGCCTCTGTTTATCTCCTTCCAGGTGTGGGTTCTGAGGGTCACTGTGCTCAGAAGCTTCTCCTGACACGTGGTGAGTCTTGGCATCTCCTGATGAGTCTACCCTATTGTGTCCAACTACTCCATTTTCTTTGGAGCTGAGATGAGATGATGATGCCATTCCTGAAGGAAGCCTTGCCTTTTCTTGAGGTGGCAAAGATTCCACTCTCTCCTGGCTGTTTAATATGGTCTCCTGAAGATCCACGTCATCTAGCTTCTCCTTCTTAGGCTTGGATATCTGTTTTAGCTCTGAATTTAGTAATGGTTGTTCATCAAGATAACAGTTCAGCAAGTTGAAGAATGCAATAACAAATTCATCAAAACTGATGGCAGCATTACCATCAATATCCAGAAGATATTGTTTCTTTCCACAGCACGAAAGACACACGGCTGCATGAAAGCACAGTGAGAAATCATTTTGTTCCTATGTGGCCAAGAGTCCTGACCTGAATGTCTCACAGGAATCCTATTTTTTTTTTTTACCACATTCCTTAGAAACTGGTTATATTTCTGCATGAAGTTAGAATTCATTGGCTTGTATACCATTTTTCAGTAGAGAGCTATGACTGAGAAGTGGCATTTATATCACTTATAAGTTGCATTTAGATGCATAATGGTTTGTGACTCCTCTCAAAAGTCTACTTTGTGGGAGCAATAGTCCCAGGGATAAAAACTCCATTTTCTACCCAGAAGAAAAAGAAATCCTTTTATAGTAAGTCTGCTTGCACTAGACTATTTATTGCAGCTCAATTTACAATCCCCAAAATGTGGAAACAGTCTAAAAGCCCACCAACCCAGGAATGCATTAACAAGCTGTGGTGTGTGTACACCATGGAATACTATTCAGCCATTAAAAAGATGGAGATTTTACATCTTTTGTATTAACCTGGCTAGAGTTGGAACACATTCTTCCTAGTAAAGTATAACAAGAATGGAGAAGGAAGAATCCAATGTACTCAATTGTAATATGAAGCTAGTAGACAATCTAATGCTCACACACAAAGAGAAAGACTCAAACCAATTCAAGGTCAGGGCAGGGGAATGAGGGAGTGGGGAGAAGGGAGGAGGGAAGGGGAATGACCACAATGTTAGTGTGTATGGTACACTTCTTAGGGGTGGGACACAATTGTAAGAGCAACCTTACCTAACAGAAGCAAATATTATAACCTAATTCTTTGTACTCTCAATTAATCTGAAACAATTAAAAAAAAAAAGGAAAAAAACCCTCCATTTTCTGTGTAAGATTTGCTACCCAATGCATGGAGCAGGGAACAGAGGCTAAAAAAGTTGAAAAGTCATTGAGTTCTGAGAGCCAGCAGCCCAACGTAGAGTGGCAGGGGGTCCCTATGCTCATCTTGCTTGGATTATGGAGAAAGGGCAAGTGGTGAGGAATTTCCATAGCCCTGTAAGGCCTCACCTGGAGAAAGTTCCAAACCGCCCTGGAGGAACTGCCTCAGCTCTCTGCAGGCCAGCGTTGCCCCCTCACTGTCCTCACCAGCATACTTATAGAATGTCTCAGTTACACAGAGGACATCTCTCAGGACTTGAGGCATCTTTACAAACTCAGGAGAGACTGTGGGAAAGCATAAACAAGGCTTGTTTCCCCAATGCATCCTTCAGGAAGGAGATACCAAAATCATCCTTCTTTTTATTCCTCTCTCAGATCTGTTCTCGTACCTCCACTTTATTCTGCATCTCAAAATATCATATATGATCTCCAGGGGTGATTTAGTTTTGCACCAGGCATTGCGTTGAGATCAGGTCTAGCACAGGTAGTATTAGAAGAGACACCCTGCAGTAAACAGCACAGGTAGTATTAGAAGAGACACCCTGCAGTAAACAGTAACTCTCACATGTTCAGAGATAGTTTTATTGCAAAAGGAGGGTGAGAGAAGAACTCAAGCCAACATTTTGAAATGTGTGAATGAAGGCAATGGGGGAAGGGTGCGGGGGGGGTGTCAGTTCTTTGAATCCTGTCTGAGAGTGCCCACCTGTTCTCCTCTCAGCTCTATCCAGCCTCCTCTGCTAGGAAAGTATAACTCTTTTTTTTTTCAGTGATAAGACAGAATTTTTTGGACAGGAAGGAATACAGAAGAAATATAGAAAACATAACTCTTAAAGTTGGTAAAACTTCTAGATGTAACACCAAGAAAATCAACACCCATGTGTGCAGGTGGAAGCAACAGATTTTTGCCAAGAAGACATAGTTCTTGGTAAGGCAAATACAGCCCCAACACCTTAGTCATCACTTATCATTTAAATGTCTTTACATTTTCATTTTAATATAGATCTGAGTCTTGTGCCTTGTTAGATAGTATTTATGCCTATGTCATTCAGTTATTTTTTTTTTTAAAAGAAATTGATCAAAGAGGTTCCATAAGCAAGGAATGCATTTGGGTGGCTGGAACTCTCAGCTTATTATTAACAGGAGTCAACATAGTGTGTGTTTCCTCCTAAATTCTCTCATAATCTCATATACAAGCTGAGTAGAAGCCAAGACCCTAAGTACCCTCAAGCCCATAGACTTAGCTGGTGTACAAGTGAGAGCCAGTGGAATGGGCGGTGGGCTGTGTGTCCCTAATTGTACAGTGAAGAAGGAAATACCCTCTGGGTCTGATGACCTGATTCATCACTAAAGGTAGTTGCCCCTCCTCCTGTGCTGGCAGTTGTCTTGTGTTTATTTCCTTCTTCAGGTGGTTTCTGTTAGGTCTTGGCTTCAGACACTTGCAAAGGAAGGGGATGGGGTTTCTTGTTCACCTACTGACTTTTGCAGGTTATAGTTTTGAGGGAGCTCTAGGGTGATGTTGGCTCTTCTCTCTCTTTTTTAATCTAAGGACACAATTACATTTCTGTTTGACAAATCATAGGGCATAGAAGTCATCCCACTCCTCTGTCTGCAGGCAGGATGGCCTGTGTTTGACCGAATGCTGAGAGGTAGGGCCCCATTTAGCCATGTGACAAAAGTGGAGCTACCAGTTGATTTGGTTGTTTCAATGCTCTGCTGTCCTTGCCCAGAGGCAGAGTTAGGGGAAAAAAAAAAAAAAAGAAGAAGAAGAGAAAACCAAACCTCTTGTTCAGTATGCAGACCTTGGTTACCTACATGTGCTATTTTAAAAAACATGACCGATGGGCAGTGCTTGTGGCTCAGTAAGTAGGCACCAGCCCCATATACCGAGGGTGGTGGGTTCAAACCCGGCCCTGGCCAAACTGCAAGAGAAAAATAGCTGGGTGTTGTGGCAGGTGCCTGTAGTCCCAGCTGCTTGGGAGGCTGAGGCAAGAGAATCACCTAAGCCCAAGAGCTGGAGGTGCTGTGAGCTGTGTGATGCCATGGCATTCTACTGAGGGTGACAGGGTGAGACTCTGTCTTTTAAAACAAACAAACAAAAATACATGATTGACATATGCTTTTAAAACTCATTTTTATAATTCAAGGAGCTTAGAAATGAACATTCATATTACTGTGCTCTCTCTGTACAGGGTAAAGGGAGACATGGATACCATCATGCAGAGGACAATGCGACTCTGAGATGCTGACCTAGCAAACATTACCTCTTAAATCTGGGTCCTTCTCAGATTAACAGGAGATTTATATTCAGTTGTTTTCTGAGATTTATTTCTCTTAAAAGGAGAATAGGGTATGCCTTAAAACATCTTTGTCTCATTTTCAAAGGATGGAAGAAATAGACAATGGATTGGTAAAAACAAGTGTAAAAGACAAAAACCAAGTTAATGAAGGGATGGGAGGGGGGTGATTATATGAGAAAACTAAGCAAGCATTTGCTATTGAGCAGACACCTTGTTCTGAATTTCCTGATAATCATAAAGAATACAACTGAATGTTGGGGAGTACATATATACTGATAGTTGACACATATAAACAGTATCTCAGCATCCCTACTCCCCAGAGGGAGAAGACTTTAAGAATTGGGATTAGCATGTGAAAGTCACCTAAGTTTTGATTACTTAATATCCCCTGAGCACCAACCATTTTTTTTTAATTTTAAGATTGATATGAGGGTACACATGTTTAGGTTACATTGTTTTCATGTCTGAGATAAAGTTCAAGGTGTAGTTGAGCCCTTCACCCAAGGGGTATGCTGAACACACTCACATTGTGTACATCAGGTGAGATCCTGCCAGTTCCCCTGCCTCCTCCCACCTTACGTCTCCAGCTTCTCCTCTCCCCCTTTCTAGACTATACTCATGTTTTTCTTTCATGTGGGCATGTAGTTGTTTATATATTGGTTTCATGTTAGTATTGAGTAACTTTTGGATGCTTTGGATACTTTTTTTTCCATTCTTGTGATTCTCTTCAATGAAGAATGTGTTTCAACTCCATCTAGGTAAACACAAAAGATAAAATCTCCATCTTTTCTTACGGCTGAATAGTATTCCATGGTATCTATATACCACAGTTTGTTAATCCATTCATACGTCTATAGGCACTTGGATTGATTCCACATCTTGGCAATTGTGAATTGAGCTGCAATAAACATTGTGGTGCAAATGTCCCTGTGGTAAAATGATTTTTTTTTTCCTTTTGCATAGATACCTAGTAATGGGATTGCAGGATCAAATAGAAGGTCCACTTTCAGTTATTTGAGAGTTCTCCATACTTCTTTCCATAGAGGTTGTATTGTTTTGCACTCCCACCAGCAGCCTTGAGAACCATCTATTTCTCAAACATTGTGCTGGGCACTAGGGTGTTTGGAGTTCTGGACTTGGAGCTCTTGGGCCAGTCCCATGAGAAGGAATCGAAGGAATTGAGTATGTTCAAGGATGGACTGAAAGAAAGACTTACAGAAGACATAATAACTGTCTTCAAATATCTGAAGCATTTTCATGGGTGTGGAAGAGAAAGAAATTAATGTTCACTGAATATTGATGATGTGCCAGGAAATTTGCATGGGCTATCTTACTCCTAACCCTTTTAGGTAGTTATTGTTTTCTTTTAGCAAGTAAGGAAGCTAAGGCTTTTAGAATTAAGCAACTTGCCTACAGACATGTATGTAGTAAATAGCAGAGCAAGGATTCAGAATTGAAATGTCCCAAGTATGTATGGCTCTGAGCCCATAGTATTTCCATTACCCTGAGTACCTTATTCTGTGTAATACCAGGGAATGTGGCTGGAATTAATGGACAAAACTTTCTTTTTTTTTGAGACAGAGCCTCAAGCCGTCCCCCTGGTAGAGTGCCGTGGCATTACAGCTCACAGCAACCTCCAACTCCGGGGCTCAAGCGAGTCTCTTGCCTCCGCCTCCCAAGTAGCTGGGACCAGAGACGCCTGCCACAACGCCCGGCTATTTTTTGGTTGCAGCCGTCATTGTTGTTTGGCGGGTCCGGGCTGGGGATTCGAACCCACCACCTTAGGTGTACGTGGCCAGCGCCTTAGCCGGTTGAGCTATAGGCGCCGAGCCGGCAGTTTGTTTTCAAATAAGGGATCCCATTAAAAAATACATTAATAAAGTCTTAGGAAAACTACAGTGGCAGGTTAAAAAACATCCTGAAAACATCTTAATAATTTTCATCAGACTGGTTCCCACTGTACATGTGCAGCTCTGCCCCTCCTGCCACTGTCCTCCTGTGTGTCTCTGCAGGTCTGAGGATGTCTTCTGTGTCTCTAAAGGGTCAACTCAATCCTATATCCTAGAGTTAAAAAGATAAAGGAAAGAGAAGAAAAATAAAGAAATCACACCTGAGGAGGAACCAGAAAAAGACCTCTGGCAACATGAAAAACTGCAGCAGATCACCACCACCACCCTCCTAGAGAATCACAATGGAGCTACTGCAGAAACTTCCAGCCATAAACAAATTGTTGAAATAACAGAAATGAAATTCAGGATATGGATGGCAAATAAGATGAATGGAACTGCAAATAAATGTTGAAAACCAGCAAAAAGAAGTCCAAACAATGTCTCAAGAAATTAACAAAATTAAAGACAAAGTCACCAAGGATCTGGAAAAAATTAGGAAAGATATAACAAAGGTTAAAAAACTGTTGGCTCAGTGCTCATAGCTCAGGGGTTAGGATGCCGGCAGGTGGGTTCAAACTTGCCTGGGCCTGCTAAACAACAATGACAACAGGGCAGTGCCTGTGGCTCAAAGGACTAGGCGCCGGGCCCCATATGCTGGAGGTGGTGGGTTCAAACCCAGGCTGGCCAAAAAAAAAAAAAAGACAATGACAACTACAACAACAAAAAAAAATAGCCAGGAGTTGTGGTAGGCGCTTGTAGTCCCAGCTACTTGGTTGGGAGGATGAGGCAAGAGAATCGCTTAAGCTCAGGAGTTTGAGGTTGCCGTGAGCTGTGAGGTCACGGCACTTTACTGAGGGTGACCTTGTAAGACTGTCTCCAAAAAAAAAAAAAAACCCCAAACAACAACAAAAAACAGGTTAAGGAGGCAAGATTCCTAGAGGCAGTCAAGGAATTCTAAAACACAGCAGACAATTTCAGCAACAGATTAAACCCGGGAGATGAATCTCATAGCTTGAAGACGGGCTTTTGACTCGGCACCTGTGGCTCAAGTGGCTAAGGCGCCAGCCACACACACTTAAGGTGGCAGGTTCGAATCCAGCCTGGGCCTGCCAAAACAACGACAGCTGCAACCAAAAAATTGCCAGGTGTTGTGGTGGGCACCTGTGGTCCCAGCTACTTGGGAGGCTGAGGCAGGAGACTTGCTTGAGCCCAGAAGTTGGAGGTTGCTGTGAGCTGTGATGCCATAGCACTCTACCAAGGGGGATAGCTTGAGGGTCTGTTTTCAAAAAAAAGACAAGGCTTTTGAGCTTAACAGTCAATTAAAGAGGTAGAGAAGAAGAAAGCATAAGTAGAGCCTTAGAGAAATATAGGACTATGGAAATCATACAAACATACAAATTATAGGTACTTCTGAAGAAGAGAATCCCAAAAGCATGGAAACTCTCATTGAAGATATTATAGTTGAAAATTTCCCAAGCATCACCAGAAACTCAGACATACAGTTACTAGATGGATATTAAACTGCAAGATGACTCAGTTCAAATAGAGGTCCTCTTAGACCCATTGCAATTAACCTGGTCAAAGTCAAAATGAAAGAGAAAATTCTAAAAGCAGCCAGTTATAAGCACCATCTGACCTATAAGATTAAACCTATCAGGTTAACAGCAGGTTTCTCAGTGGAAACTTCAAAAGCCAGAAGGAAGTAGACTCCTACTTCAATTTTCTCGAACAGACCTCCAAGTCCAGTATTCTGTATCCTGCAAAACTGAGTTCCATTTTCTTTTTTTTGAGACAAGGCCTCAAGCTGTCCGCCCTGGGTAGAGTGCCATGGCATCACGCTCAAAGCAACCTCCAACTCCTGGGCTCAAGCGAGTCTCCTGCCTCAGCCTCCCAAGTAGCTGGGACCACAGGCGCCCGCCACAACACCTGGCCATTTTTTGGTTGCAGCCATCATTGTTGTTTGGCGGGCCCGGGCTGGGGATTC
>CAUYTI010102709.1:0-10018 GCA_963575145.1 Galago senegalensis
GTTCAAATCCAGCCTGGCCCACCAAACAACAATGACAGCTGCCATCAAAAAAAATAGCCAGGTATTGTGGCGGGTGCAGCTGGGTGGTCCCAGCTACTTGGGAGGCGGAGGCAGGAGACTCGCTTGAGCCCAGGAGTTGGAGGTTGCTGTGAGCTGTGATGCCATAGCACTCTACCCAGAGGGACAGCTTGAGGCTCTGTCTCAAAAAAAAAAAAAAAAAACTTCGGTGGTGACCCATGTAAATGGTGTGTGTATATACAATATTTGTTTGTTTTGGCAGAACTAATGGAAAGTATGAGGAACCACAAAGCAATGGGAAATAGGAGGTGAGCAGGGAAGGCCTGGGTGAGAATGGAACGTTAGCAGAGACTTAAGTGGGGAGGATATGGAGCAGTCACGGGGCAGGAGTGTGTGAGGTTCCAGGGGAGAGGCAGCTCCCCAGTAGGGACCACTAGCACACCTGTGTTGTCCTTGCCCTTTCCCTGGGGAGATTGTGTCTCCCCGCACTACTGAAATGTGAACAGAAATGAACCTGTCACTTCTGACCCTGTGTGGAGTTGGCATGCTTATACTCCCTCTGCCTAGGTGAGTAGTAGTGCTCCTGATAGAAGCCACTTTGTCACCCGTACTCTGTCTCATTTTTTTGGGGAGTTCATTCTTTTCTTTAGAAATTATGTGAAAGGGCTCGGCGCCTATAGCTCAACCAGCTAAGGCGCCAGCCACGTACACCTAAGGTGGCGGGTTCGAATCCCCAGCCCGGACCTGCCAAACAATGACGGCTACAACCAAAAAATAGCCGGGCGTTGTGGCGGGCACCTGTGGTCCCAGCTACTTGGGAGGCTGAGGCATGAGACTCGCTTGAGCCCAGGAGTTGGAGGATGCTGTGAGCTGTAATGGCACAGTACTCTACCCAGGGGGACAGCTTGAGGCTCTGTCTCCAAAAAAAAAAAAAAAAGAAATTATGTGAAAGAAGAAAGATAAGGAAAAAATGGAAATATATTACATCATCATTGTTTGCATTTGTATGTAATTTTTACTCATAATAATATTTGTTTTATTTATTTATTTATTTTTGAAACAGCCTCAAGCTGTTCCCTTGGGTAGAGTGCCATGGCATCACAGCTCACAGCAACCTCCAACTCCTGGGCTCAAGCAGGTCTCCTGCCTCAGCCTCCCAAGTAGCTGGGACCACAGGCACCCTCCACAACACCCGGCAATTTTTTGGTTGCAGCCGTCATTGTTGTTTGGTAGGCATGGGCTGGATTCGAAACCGCCACCTTAGGTGTATGTGGCTGGCGCCTTAGCCACTTGAGCTACAGGCGCCAAGCCCAACTCTTGGGCTCAAGCGATTCTCCTGCCTCTGCCTCCCAAGTAGCTGGGACTACAGGCACCTGCCACAAGGCCCCGCTGTTTTTTTTTTTTTGGTTGCAGCCATCATCGTTGTTTGGGCCCAGGCTGGATTGAACCCACCAGCTCAGGTGTATGTGGCTGGCACCTTAGCCGCTTGAGCCACAGGTGCTGAGCCTATATATCCCTTTTAAAAATAAATGGAATCACCGTGTGTGCCCTTTTACGACTTGCTTTTAAAGTTCATTTTTTAAAAGATTGTTGTAAAATACACGTAACAAATATATACCCCATTTTAAAGGCAGGAGTCGTGAATGTAACATACCATTTTCTATAGCATCACTAAGGTCCCTGTGTGTGTGTGAAATCTCCCTGTGAAGCTGGGACAGGGGCTCAGACTGAGTTGCAGCCCTCTCCTTTGTGTCTCCTCTTCTTTCCTTATATCTAAGATTGTAATCTTTTTTTTTTTTTTTTTGTTCCCTGGTAGATCTGGAAGTCCTCAAGGGTGGTGGGGATTCTGACTTGAGTGTTAGTTTATCTTTAGTGCCTGCTGCATCTGTTGTACAGTGGGTCTTTAATAAATATTTCAACAAGGGACTGAATTTTCTTGGAAAGATTGTGTTCAATTTTTTTCCTGGTTTACTTATTGGCCTTCTGTATACTTTGAGCCGTAAAATGGAAATGTTCTTTATTTCAAAATATAAACTCATGGAGGTTGCTGTGAACTGTGAGACACCATAGCACCATGGGCCATAAAGTGAAACTCTGTCTGTACAAAACAAAACAAAAACAAAATATAAACTCAGAGAAGGAGTTTACTTGTTTTGTTTTGTTTTTTTGAGACAGAGTCTCACTATGTCAACCTCATTAGAGGTTGTCACAGCAATCTCAAACTCATGGGTTTAAGCAATTCACTGGCCTCAGTCTCCCGAGTAGCACAATGCCCGGCTATGTTTTGGTTGCAGTTGTCGTTGTTTAGCAGGTCTGAGTCAGGCCACCTGAACCTGCCACCTTTGATGTATGTGGCTGGTGCCCTACTCACTGAGATACAGTTGCCAAGCCGGTTTACTAGTATTCTAACATTAATAGAGGGTGAATGCAATACCTGGAATACTAAACGTTCTATAAATAGCTTCACTTATTCAACTAATAATTGACAAGCCCTGCAATGTCAGAGTAAGGCTGCCTCTGTCCAAAAGTCACTGCAACTTTAGAAGGCATTTTCTGCTGTGAAGGTCAGTGGTGTGTGGTTAAGACTGTATGCTGTGGAGTTTTAAGGTCTGGGTTCAGATCTACTCTTACCATATAGGTGTGTGACCTTGAGCAAGTTCTGTTTCTTCATCTGTAAAGTGGGAAAATAAATGTAATGAACTCTTTGGGTTATTGACTAAGTTTATATTGTGAAACCCTTAAAATAGCATCAGGCGTATGTAAGTGCTGAGTGAGTGTTAATCATGTTATTATAAATGATTCTTTTGTCTTAGAGTTTCCAGGAGCCTCCAGAAATAGTCATCATGACAACATAAGCTAGAAAACTTATTATCTAAGTGCTAAATCAGCTTCCTGTTTGCAGGAGAGGAGGTGATAGGATTGTATTGAGAGCTGTAAGGAGATGTTTACTTGTGTTTGGTTAAAATCTGTAAAAAAGAATCCAAGTCACTTCTTGCTTTTTCTTTCTTAACATTATATTTGGCCTCATGACAGTGGCAGACTGAATTCAATCTATTCTTTAAAAGGAGGGGAGCTGGGCAGTGTGGGGCGTGTTTATAGTCCAGGCTACTAGAGGCTAAGGTGGGAGGAAGATCACTTGAGGCTAGGATTTCAGGGCTAGCCTACTTATCAAGACCCTGTCTCTTAAAAAATGAGATCTTTTTGAGAGAGAGAGATATGTAAGGGGGGAGGAATTTAAATAAGAGTTTTGAGCTTGGCACCCGTAGCACAGTGGTTATGGTGCCGGCCATGTACACGGAGGCTGGCAGATTCGAACCTGACCCAGGCCTGCCAAATAACAATGACAACTGCAACCAAAAATAGCCGGGTGTCGTGGTGGGTGTCTGTAGGCCCAGCTACTTGGGAGGCTAAGTCAAGAGAATTGCTTAAGCCCAAGAGTTTGAGGTTGCTGTGAGCTGTGGTGCCATGGTACTCTACCGAGGGCGACATAGTAAGACTCTGTCTTGGGGGGAAAAACCAACTAAAAATAATAATAAAAAATACATTGTTTAGGTTGAGCATATTGTGACATTGTCATGGCATTTTATGAGTTTTAGATATGGCTGGCTCTTAAGAAAGAAAATAAAACCAACAGTAAAAACAGGGGAGATACCTCTAGGAGACGAACACAAAGAGAAAGTATTTGAAGTGTTTTTCTTCATGTTATCAGAGAATTTACTTTTTTTTCCTAGTAGAGAAATAAGGCCATTTTGTAGAGTGACTGTTTACTAAACTTAAAACACCGTTTCATGGATTTTTCTTGCCCTGTACTCTGTTAAGAGGAAGAGGTACAGTTTGGCTCATGTTGTAGCTTCTGCCTGAAACCACCATGGTGACCCTTGCTATTTTGAGTCCATTTTCAGTTCATCCAGAACGTGAGACCAATTTAGGGGAAAGCCCCGTTTTTAATGTCCTTTGTAAAATAAGAACTGAAAAAGATGAGCCAAGAAAAACTCTAGGAGCGAGGTTTCATGATCACTGTGTTTGGGTTTGAGTTGTGGTAGGTTTTTACATGAGTGAGTGGTTGGAAGTTCCTTTTCTATGGTTTGGTTTTTTTTTTCTCTGTGACATATGAGAAAACAAAATTATTTTTAAAAGGACTTTTGTTTAACTTAAAGGAAATTATACCAATCCTATGTGCTTCATGTCAAAAAGTAGAGTAAGCGAACAGAAAAATATTTAATAGTATTTTAATGTGTTGGGACTATTTTTAGTACGTATCTCATATATTTGTGATAAAAGGGAAGTCACATCTCTTAATAATTAAATTAATTAGGTAAGTCTTTCTGCCTGTGATTGCACAAAGCCATTCCTTTGGGAGCCTCCTGTCCAGATACTCCCAGGCCCTCAGGTTGCTAAACCAGTTCAAAGCTATCACCCTTGTAGGTGGCCTCAGAGCCCTGCGGGTGCTGGTGCTGGCCTTCCCTGAGAAGCTGCTGTGCACAGCCCCGAGCACTGCCCCTTCCACCACTCTGTTCTCTTTCTCCAGTGGGTCTTTAAGACAGCAGGACACGTTCTACCAATCATCCCTCACTGTTTCATGTCATGCTTGCACCTGATTCCGTCCCTGCACTCCTCATCCCTGCATGCATAGTCCACAGAAGACTTGATAAAGTCTCGATTCTTCAGCCTTTATTTTTTCTTCAACATGTCTTTGTGGAGTGGGGAGGATGGGACTGGGGAATACCCGCTGGGGGGAAACCTGTCATCTTCCTCCCTTCAAGCCATACTGTGGTGAGTCAGAACGTTTATTCTCTCTTTACATCACTAACTAGAACATCCAAATTTAACATCTCAGGACAAACTTGGCATTCTATATTTTTTCTAAGAATAGTGGTCATGTTCTTTAAAGGTAATGATAATGTCAACTAATAAATGGTCAATTTGATGTGCAGTGCATTTTTCTTATTTTTGCAGTTTTTGGCTGGAGCTGGGTTTGAACCTGCCACCTCCAGCATGTGGGACCAGTGCCCCACCCCTTTGAGCCATAGGCACTGCCCCTAGTGCATTTTTCTAGTGTTTCTTACTTATTCAGCAGTTATTTAGAGAGCACTTGGTATGTGCCAGGCACTGTTCTAGGCACTGGTAATAGATAAAATCAGAGACAAAGACTGAGAAAAGTCCTTGTTTTGGGGAAGCTTAGAGTAGGGACCAGTGACCAAACAAGTAAATACATCACGTATGTACCAGGTCCTGGGGCAGGACCGAGCCGTGCATGGGGGATAAAGCGTGCAAGGGGCCAGGGTGGTGGTTTCCTCACAGCAGTAGGAGGAAGGCTCGTTTTTACCCTGGTCATACAATGTGTGATGTGTAGATGTACATTATGCAGAAACGGAAGCACAGAGAGGTCCTGTGACTTACCTGGAGCCAAAAAGGTAGTAAGTAGTAAAGACTGAATTTGAATTTGAAGTCAAGCATCAGCCCCTGAGTTTAGCTGCCTCTAAGACAGTGAGACTCAGCATTTCAGGGAAACCCCCTGTGAAAATATAGTGTCTTTGTACTTTGTACTTCCTGTGAAAATGTAGTGTCTTTTCACCAAGCTTTCTGTTGTATTAGAATATATACACAAACACATTTTATTTATTTATTTTGAGACAGAGTCTCACTCGGTTATCCCAGGCTAGAGAGTTGTGGAGTCACAGCTCACAGCAATCTCAATCTCTTGGTCTCAAGCAGTTCTCTTGCCTCAGCCTCTCAAGTAGCTGGGACTACAGGCTACCTCTGCCACAATCCAGCTAGTTTTGTTTTGTTATGTTTGAGATAGAGTCTCAAGTTGTTGCCCTGGGTAGAGTGCCGTGGCATCATAGCTCCTAGCAACCTCCAACTCTTAGACTCAAGCCACCTTTTGCTTCAGTTCTTCTATTTTTAGTAGAGACAGAGTCTTCTTTTTGCTCAGGCTGATCTCAAACTCCTGAGATCAAGTTATCCATCCACTTTGGCCTCCCAGAGTATTAGGATTATAGGCATGAACCACCACTCCCAGCCATACAAACACATTTTAAAAAATTAAAATTACTGTCTCTTTTTAATTTCAGTATCAAGTAGTAAATATGCTATTTGTAGAAGATATTTTAGTAGGGCTGATCTCTACAGCTCAGTGGTTTGAGCATCAACCCTGTACAGTAGGGGCAACAGGTTTGAAACTCCCCCAGGCCTGCTTAACAGCAACAAATAAAAGGTGTTTCTGTTTCATATTAAATTAAAACAATTTTATAGAATCCTCATAAAGAGCTGAGCACAGTGGCTCTCACCTATAATAACAGCTACTGGGCAGCTGAGACAGGAGTATCCCTTGAGCCCAGTTCAAGATCACAGTGCATGGCTTGGCGCCTGTGGCTCAAGTGGCTAAGGCGCCAGCCACATACACCTAAGGTGGCAGGTTTGAATCCAGCCCGGGCCCACCAAACAACAATGATGGCTGCAACCAAAAAAATAGCCGGGGGTTGTGGCAGGCAACTATGGTCCCAGCTACTTGGGAGGCTGAGGCAGGAGACTCGCTTGAGCCCAGGAGTTGGAAGTTGCTGTGAGCTGTGATGCCACAGCACTCTACCCAGGGAGACAGCTTGAGGCTCTGCCTCAAAAAAAAAAAAAAAAAAAAATCACAGTGCATGCTATTGCACTCAAGCCTGGGTGTCAGAATAACACCCCATCTCCTAGAGAAGAAAAGGGATCAAAAAATGTGGCATTTTCAATAGGCTTTCTGTTAGCATTAAATTTTTAAAATTATATCCTATTTGAAGCATCCAAAAGACTATATTTAACATGTAAGTTATGAACTTATTACCCTTAGCTGTAAGCTGTTGAACTAGCATCCAGTATTAAAAAAATAGCATTGTTACCAGACCCCTAGAAGCTTTGCTTATGCCTCTCCCAGTCTTCCTCCTTATGCCCCCACCCCAGCAAGCACAACCGTTATTAGCTTTTCTCATTTGTTAACAGCTAACTTCTCTTGCTCAGTGTGGGTTGCTATTAATACTCTATAGCGTTAGCTCATCCGCAGGATCTCTCTCTAGGTTGCAGCATTAGGAATATGACACAATTAATTTTCCTTCCCCAAGTTTTCTTTTTCCCCCTGTAGACAGGGTCTCACTCCATGCTGGAATACAGTATCCCAGTTATAGCTCATTGTAGCCTCAAACTCTTGGGCTCGAGTCATCCTTCTGACTCAGCCTCCTGAGTGACTGGGCCTATAGCCGAGTTCCACTCTGCCTAGCTAATTTTGCAATAGCTTTTTGAGTAGTCTCACTGTCTACTCCTTGTTCCCTATAATTTATTCTTTATAGAAGCTGGAATTACCTTTTTAAAATTTAAGTCAAATAATATTTATTTATTTATTTGAGACAGTCTCTCGCTCCTCTGACCAGGCTACAGTGCAGTGGTGTCATCATAACTCACCTTAACCTCCAACTCCTGGGCTTGAGCAACCCTCCTACCTCAGCCCTAGAGGTCCCAGTGCCTTCCACCACACCCAGGTGATTTTTAAATAGGTTGTAGAAGTAGAGGGTCTTGCTTTGTTACCCAGGCTGGTCCTGAACTCCTGGCCAAAAGTGAGTCATCTCCTGCCTTGTCTTCCCAAAGTGCTAGGAATATAGATATAAACCACCACACCTAGCCCCCACCTTTTTTTTTTTTTTTTAAATCAAAATATGCTGGTGTTTTCTCAGAGCCAGTACACTTGCCATGGCCTCTGAGGCCCATGCAGTCTGACCCCTTCCTGCCACTGGTCTCGCTGACCTTGAACATGCCAAACATTCCTACCGCATAGCCACATGACTGGCTTCCTCTTTCCTTCAGGTGTTTGTATCTAAATGGTGGTACCCTCCTCCCAGCATGCCCAGGTGTCCTTTCCCTATCTCATTGTTCTTAGTGGCGCTCATCACCGCACGTCATTAGTGGCCCTCGTGTCTTGGCATCATTTCTGTTCATTTGGCTTGTCGTCCTTACGGCCTCTGCTGGAATGTGAGTTCCATGAGAGCAGGCGCTGTTTACTGTGTGCTTTAATATTGTACTTGATGAATGCTTCTTGAATGAATGAAGGAACATCTGAAAAACGGTCAATTTCATTCATCTGAAACACTCACTGGTCTTTGAATATCCTATAAGATATTCTTGTGTGTGGCTTTAACTCTGTGCCTCCCTCCACTATGTTTTTTTTGTTGTTGTTGTTTTGAGCAGAGTCTCACTATGTCACCCTTGGTAGAGTGCTGTGGTATCACAGCTCACAGCAATCTCAAACTCTTGGGCTTAAGCGATTCTCTTGCCTCAGCCTCCCAAGTGGCTGGGATTATAGGTGCCCACCACAATGCTTAGCTATTTTTTTGGTTGTAGTTGTCATTGTTGTTTAGTTGGCCCGGGCTGGGTTCCAACATGCCAGCCTCTGTGTATGTGGCCGGTGCCCTACCCACTGAGCTACGGGCACCTCCCTCTACTATGTTTATTAACTTATTCCATCAGTCAATATGTACAGGGCAGATACAGGGATCAGGGAAGCCCTCCAGGAGGAGGTGACATTTAAGTTGAGAATAAAAAAGAACTGGCCCTGCTAAGAGTTAGAGAAAGTGCTCCTAGACTAAAGGATTGCAAGTGGCCAGAGGTAAGACAGAGTTTAAGGTGTTCAGATGTTCTAGGAATTGTCAGAGGGCCAGGTGGCTGTAGCCAGGCATGAAGCGGGATGAGCCTGGAGACGCAGCCAGTGGCTCTTGGTGAGCAAGCTAGTGAAGAGCGTAAGCAGGGGAGAATGATTTGTGGTTTTGAAGAATCACCGTGGTGGCTATGTGAAGGTTGGATTGAGGGGAAAATGCTTTCCTGTAACGTAGGGGTTTATTCAATACTTAGGTTTTAAAAGTTGTATACTAACGGCATTTTTATAAATGAAAAGGAACAGCACAGTGAAGTGGTGAGGGTATCTCTGCAGGTTAACATTCAGAGTGTGTCTCACCTGACTTTGCTCTTGGGGTCGGTCAATGGTTGGGCTTCCTCACTCAGTATCATTTGTGTCATCGAGAGTGTTGTGTGTGGGTGGCACCTTTGACAAAGAGCGAAGCTGTTCATGGTGGTCCGTTATGCGTGCTGCTTTTAGTGTGGGGACTGTTCTAGCCACATCTGATTCGCCACTTCCCTTTTCCTCTTTCCCTGGTAGTTTGGTTTCTAGGGAAATAGTTTGTCCTCTTGTGATCTTCAGGATTTTCTTCCAAGACCCTGGTGCCTACCGTGAAAGTTTCGATACCAGAATTTGTCCTGTTTTGCTGTCACTGATTACAAGAGACATAATCACAAGTCTGACTGTAAGATAGACCTAGATTTCAGAGATACTGCACTATTGGGGAGCCTGGCGCGGTGGCTCACGCCTGTAATCCCAGCAGTTAGGAGGCTGAGGCAGGTAGAATGTCTGAGTTCATGAGTTTGAGACCAGCCTGAGCAAGAGCAAGACCCTGTTTCTTAAAAAAAAAAAAAAAGAAAGAAATAGCTGGGCATTGTGGCCGGTACCTGTAATCCCACCTACTTGGGAGGCTGAGGCAAGAGAATCACTTAAGCCCAAGAGTTTGAGGTTGCTGTGAGCTGTGACGCTACAACACTCTACCAAGGGTGACAGAGTGAGACTCTGTCTCAAAAAAAAAAAAAGCCTGTGGGGAAATTATTGTTTTATTTTTCCTCTGGCCAAAAGGAGACAACGACTCAGAAATAAAATTTGAGCGCCAAACAAAACAAAGACCAAGCAGTTTGAATTGTCAAGAACTAATTTGATTACAGTTATTCATGGCACCCAGTTAGGATGTGATCCTCCTTGAGTCTAAAGTTTACACAAGAAAACGTTGCCTTTGGCTCGGCGCCTATAGCTCAACCGGCTAAGGCGCCAGCCACGTACACCTAAGGTGGCAGGTTCGAATCCCCAGCCCGGACCCGCCAAACAACAATGACGGCTGCAACCAAAAAATGGCTGGGCGTTGTGGTGGGCGCCTGT
>CAUYTI010102717.1:0-32863 GCA_963575145.1 Galago senegalensis
CATTTAAAATATTTTCATCAAACTGGTTAACATAGCTTTCACTGCATTTTCTTAGTTATTATGTTAAGACATTTATATTCTACACTTAGTAAATTTAACATGTACCCTTGTAAGATGCACCATAGGTGTGGTCCCACCAATTACTCTCCCTCCCCCCATTCTCCCCCCTCCCCCTCTCCTCTTGCCCCTTCTACTTGGGCTTTAGTTGGGTTATAGCTTTCATAAGAAAGCTATAAATTGGTATCATAGTAGGGCTGAGTACATTGGATACTTTTTCTTCCATTCTTTTTTTTTTTTTGAGACAGAGCCTCAAGCTGTCCCCCTGGGTAGAGTGCTATGGCATTACAGCTCACAGCAACCTCCAACTCCTGGGCTCTAGCGAGTCTCCTGCCTCCACCTCCCAAGTAGCTGGGACCACAGGTGCCCGCCACAACGCCTGGCTATTTTTTGGTTGCAGCCATCATTGTTGTTTGGCGGGCCCAGGCTGGGGATTCGAACCTGCCACCTTAGGTGTATGTGGCTGGTGCCTTAGCCGGTTGAGCTATAGGTGCCGAGCCTTTTTCTTCCATTCTTGAGATACTTTGCTAAGAAGAATGTGTTCCAGCTCCATTCATGTAATCATAAAAGAGATAAAGTCTCCATCTTTATTTAAGGCTGCATAATATTCTATGGTGTACATATACCACAATTTACTGATCCATTCATGGGTCAATGAGCACTTGGGCTTCTTCTATGACTTAGCAATTATAAATTGAGCTGCAATAAACATTCTGGTGCAAATATTTTTGTTATAATTTGATTTTTGGTCTTATGGGTATATACCTCGTAGAGGAATTGCAGGATCCAATAGCAGGTCTATTTTTGAATCCCTAAGTGATTTCCAAACATCTTTCCAAAAGGAACGTATTAGTTTGCATTCCCACCAGCAGTGCAGAAGTGTTCCCTTTTTTCCACATCTACACCAACATCTCTGGTTTGGGAATTTTGTGATGTGGGCTAATCTTACTGGGGTTAAATGACATCTCAAAGTGGTTTTGATTTACATTTCTCTGATCATTAAGGATGATGAGCATTTTTTCACATGTCTGTAGGCTGTGCACCTGTCTTCTTCAGAGAAGTTTCTCTTTAAGTCCCTTGCCTACCCTGAGAAGTGATCACTTCTTCTTTTCTTGGTAATACATTTGAGTTCTCTGTGGATTCTAGTTATTAAACCTTTGTCAGAGACATAACCTGCAAATATCTTCTCCCATTCTCAGGGCTGTCTGCTTGCTTTACTTATTGTGTTTTTGGCTGTGTAGAAGCTTTTTAGTTTGATCAGATCCCAGTAATGTATTTTTGGTGTTACTTCAATTGCCCAGGGGGTCTTCCTCATAAAATATGCACCCAGGCCAATTTCTCAAGTGTTTTCCCTGCACTTTCTTCTAGTATTTTTATAGTTTCATGTCTTAAGTTTAAATCTTTAATCCAGTGAGAATCTATCTTAGTTAATGGTGAAAGGTGTGGGTCCAGTTTCAGTCTTCGATAGGTTGCCAGCCAGTTCACCCAGCACCATTTGTTCAATAGGGAATCTTTTCCCCACTCAATGTTTTTAATTGGCTTATCAAAGATCAAATAACGGTAAGTAGCTGGGTTCATCTCTTGGTTCTCTATTTTTTTCCATACATCTACCTCTCTATTTTTGTGCCAGTACCATGCTGCTTTGATCACTATTGATTTATAGTATAATTTGAGGTCTGGTAGTGTGGTTCCTCCTGATTTGTTTTTATTTCTGAGTAATGTCATGGCTATTCAAGGATTTTTTTGATTCCATATAAAATGAAGTATTATTTTTTCAAGATCTTTAAAGTATGACAGTAGAGCTTTAATAAGCATTGCATTAAAATTGTTTATTGCTTTGGGTAATATGAACATTTTAGCAATGTTGATACTTCCCAGACATGAGCATGGTATGTTTTTCCATTTGTTAACATCTTCAGCTATTTCTTTTCTTAGAGTGTCATAGTTTTCTTTATAGAGATCTTTCACGTCCTTTGTTAGATAAACTCCCAAATATTTTACATTCATTGGCACTATTGTGATCAAAATAGAGTCTCTGCCTGTCTTTTCAGCTTGACTATTCTTGATATATACAAAGGCTACAGATTTGTGAGTATTGATTTTGTAACCTGAGACACTGCTGTATTCCATGATCACTTCTGAGAGTTTTGTAGTAGAATCCCTGGTGTTTTCCAGATATACAATCATATCATCTGTGAAGAGGGAAAGTTTGATCTCCTCTGACCCTATATGGATACCCTTGATGGCCTTCTCTTGCCTAATTGTGATGGCTAACAATTCCATTACAATGTTGAAATGCACTGGAAACAATTGGCAACCTTGCCTGTTTCCTGATCTGACTGGAAATTATTTCAATTTAACTCCATTCAATAGCATACTGGCTGTGATGTCCCTTCTATACCTATTTTCTTAAGTGTTCTGATCATGAAAGGAAGCTGGATATTATTAAATTTTTTTTCTGTATCAATTGAGAGAATCATATGGTCTTTTTTAAAAAATTTGTTTATATGATGAATTATATTTATAGATTTACATATATTGAACTGGCCTTGAGATCCTGGAATAAAACCCACTTGGTCATGGTGTATAATTTGTTTGATGTGTTGCTTGATTCTGTTTGCTAGGATCTTGTTGAGTATTTTCACATTAATATTCATTAGTGATATTGGTCTATAATTTTCTTTTCTTGTTGGGTCTTTTCCTGGTTTGGGGATCAAGGTGATGTTTGCTTCATGGAATTGGGTAGTATTACTTCTTTTTCTATATTTTGGAAAAGGTTAAGTAATGTAGGTACTAGTTCTTCTTTAAAGGTTTGGTAGAATTCTGATGTGAAGCCATCAGGTCCCAGGCTTTTCTGTATAGGGAGATTTTGTATAGTTGATGCTATTTCAGAGCTTCATATAGGCCTGTTCAACATTTCCACTTCATTCTGGCAAAGGTGACGTGCTTCCAAGTATTGTTCTAGTTTTTAGATTTTCATATTTCTGAGAATAGAGTTTCTTATAATATTCATTAAGGACTTTTTGAATTTCTGAGGGGTCTGTTGTTATTTTGTCTTTGCCTTTCTGATTGATGAAATTAGAGATTTTACTCTTTTTCCTGGTCAGGTTAGCCAAAAGTTTATGTATTTTATTGACCTTTTCAAAAAACCAACTTTTAGATTTGTTGATCTGTTGTATAATCCTTTTGTTTTCAATTTCATTTAATTCTGCTCTAATTTTGGTTATTTCTTTTCTTCTGCTGAGTTTGGGATTGTAATGGTCTTCCCTTTTCAGTTGCTTGAGATGTCCCATTAAGTTGTTAACTTCCTCTCTTTCTGTACTCTTGAGGAAGGCTTGCAGTGTTATAAATTTCTCTCTTAGGATTTCCTTTGCAGTATCCCAGAGGTTCTGATAATTCATGTCTTCACTATCATTTTGTTCCAAAAATTTGGTACTTTCCTTATTAATCTCATCTCTGACCCAGCTATCATTCAGCAAAAGGTTTGCTGTTTGATTTAGGTTCCATGTTTTTGTATGAGTATGCAGATTCCTGTTGTTCTTGAGTTCAACTTTTATTCTATATTGGTCTGAGAAGATGCAAGGAATAATTACTGTTCTTTTAAATTTGCTGAGGTTAGACTTGTGACCTAAGATGTGATCAATTTTGGAGGATGTTCCATAGGCTGATGAGAAGAATGTATATTCAATTTTATTAGGATGAAATGTTCTGTAGATGTCTGTTAAATCCAGTTGTTGAATGGTTAAGTTTAAATCTAAAATTTCTTGTTGAGTTTCTTAATGGAGGATCTAACCAACACTGCCTGTTTCTTAATGGAGGATATAACCAATCTCTGACTATTATGGTGCTGGAGGATATCAAGTTGTTCATATCTGTTAGATTCTCTCTTATAAACTGAGGCACATTCTGGTTGGGTGCATAAATATTAATAATTGAAATCTCATCATGTTGAGTATTACCCTTAACAAATATGAAGTGACCATCCTTATCTTTCCTTACTTTTGTTGGTTTAAAGCCTATTGTATCTGCAAATAAAATTTTAACAACTGCTTTTTTTTCTGATTTCTATTTGCCTGAAATATAGATGACCATCCCTTCACCCTGAGTCTATATTTATCTTTTAAGATAAGATGAGATTCTTGTATGCAGCAGATATCTTGCCTGAGTTTTTATATCCAGCCAGCCAAACTGTGCCTCTTTAGAGGACAATTTAAACCATTCACATTAATTGAGAATATTGATAAGCCTGATAGAATTTTGGGTATCGAGTTTTTCAAATGTCCAGTGGACATATTTAATCCTTTCATCACTGTGAAATTTGGAATTTGACCAAAAGTTTCCAAGTGAGTTTACTTTGGTGGTAGAGAATTGAGCAGGTCATTAAGGAGGATAGGTCTTAGAATATCCTGGAGAGCTGGTTTAGTTATGTCTAATTTCTTCAACATGTGTATGTCATTAAGGCATTTAATTTCTCCATCATAAATGAAATTCAGTTTAGCTGGATATAGGATCCTGGGTTGAAAATTATTTTGTTTTAGGAGATCAAAAGTCGATGATCACCTTCTTCTATCTTGAAAAGTTTCAGCAGAGAGATCTGCAGTCATTCTAAGACTCTTCCCCTTGTACGTTATGGTTTTCTTAACTCTGGCTGCTTGCAGAATTTTCTCCTCCATATTAATTTTGACAAAGTTAATTGTAAAGTGTTTCAGAGATGTCTTATTTGGATTGAGTCATGCTGGGGTTCTGAAACTGTCTGCCATCTGAATTTCAGAGACTCTTGGCATGTCTGGGAAGTTCTCCTTGATTATTTCATGGAGTAGAACATCTGGGCCTTTCAAAGCCACCTTGTCACCTCAGGAATTTCTATAAAGCGAACATTAGTTTTCTTCAAATTATCGAGCTCTCTGAGAGAATGATCTGTTTTTGCTCTCCACTTTTCTTCCTCTTCGAGCATTTGGGAGCATTCAAAAGCTTTGTCTTCAATGTCAGAAATCCTTTCTTTTGCCTGCTCCATTCTGTTACTGAGGGATTCTACTCTATTTCTCAGATCTTTGAGGGCTGCAAGTTCTTGTGTCAATGTGTCAAAATCTTTGGTGATTGTGTCTCTGAATTCATTGAATTCTTGAGACAATTTTTGAAATGATCCTTGATTTTCTAATTCCAACTTTACCTTGATTCTATTAATCTTTTATTTGCAATCCAAATTCTGAATTCAATTTCTGATATCTCAGCCATTTGTTTATGAATGGGATCTTCTGGTGTATATGCTATTTCATTCCTTGAGGGAGCTGGTCTACTCTGATTATTCATGTTGCCAGAGTTTTTCCATTGATTCTGCCTCATGATATTTTATGCCATTGGCTACATAAACAGATAAGGTGAAGTTGGTTTGGGGGCTCCTGGAGTAGGGATTAACCAGCCCTTTGCACAAGAGCTGGGACTGGCATCTGTACCTTTTCCCCTAGAGCTTTTCAAAGGACCCATACAGTGCTATGGCCTGAGACACTAGGGACCTGCTTGGTGTGGTGGGGCTAAGTGGCTCTGTCTTGTTTTCACCTGTTTCTGTCCTACCCTAGTGAATCAGTAACTCTGGGTTGAAGTCTCAGCTGTAGATAAATACCAGCAACTAAATCCCTCCACCCTCCATGGGCAACAACTTGAAAAGGAAAATCAAACCTTCCTACAACCACACACCCAGGGTATCACTTTGAATAGTCCTCTGGTGATTGGCCCAGGTCAAGACTTCCAAATCAATTGTCCCAATCAGCACTCAGTCTCAAGTGGGTGAATTCAAAAGGTGTCCAGCAATTAGAAAGCAGGAGTCTGCTGGCAACTCGAGTATGACTTGCTCTGGTGGTCCGTGAAGTCAGAAGGACCCACTCAGCAAATGAATTAGTCCAAGAAGGTTGATGTCTCCTTCCCCACCTTACACTTCTGTCACACCCAGTCACTGGTAAACCCACAGGGCTGTGACCCACTCCCCTCCAATGAGCAGATGCTCCAGGGTTTTGTGCCTGCCTCAGTCACAGGGAGATCTATGTGACCTTGCCCAGACCACCATACTCTGCCCCTGGCTGGCAGGGGGAGCTGAAATCTGACAACCTCGGGTGCTTAATGGAAGCTGGGGCAGTTCACTTAGTTCCAGACCCACCCCAGATTGATGTTGCTGCCACTTATATTCTGGTAGAGTTAGCAATTCTGTCCTGGCTATATTCCCCTGTAGGCCAGGCTCTGTTTGGGTTCACAGAAACTGTGGCTCAGCCCTGCCCTGTGCCACTGCTGTTGCACCAATTCTCACAGATGTGGTGTCTCTGTCTCGGCTACACTGTGTGTTGAAGCAGGTGCAGTTAGAGCTCATGCTCAGCTCTCAATTTTTGCCTCTCCCTGGGCTGGTGCAGTTGCCCCACCTGCTTTTGTCTCAGCTATGTTCCCCTGGGGGCTGGATGCTTCTTAGGCTCACTACAGCAGTGCTTCTGACTAAGCTCCACTCTGGAAGTATGCTGTCTCTGCGCATGCATACTCTAGCCTCTGTCCCCTCTGCACCCCACCTGATCAGGTACCTCCTCAGGCATACACTTTATTCATGGGGTCCGTGTTTCTGTCCCAAATCCATTCTGCTAGTGGCTGTCACTGGTTGCCAAGAGAGGTGGGGAGTGTCTCTCCAAAATGTCCCCAGGGGTGTGAGCCTTATTGTTCCCATCACTGCTGCTGCTGCTCTGTGCTGTGGAACACTACTTGTCCCTCTCCCTCTAGGTCCACAGTCCTCTCTTTACCCCCATGTCACAGAATCAGCACAAACCTACAATAGCCCATGCCTTGTCCACACCTCTTGAGAAAATGCCCCAGCATCTGGACTTCATGGGGGACAGGCTTCCAACCTCGGGGTGAGAGTGGAGGGGAGTGCTGGGAGTTCAGACTGAAGGTAGAGAATTTATACAGTTTTATACCTGGTGGTAGAGTGCCACTAGTGTTAGTGGACCCTCTCTGGGGAAGGAGTTCTGGTTTTTAGAGGGTCTTTTCTGTGGGATAAAATAGGGCGATATCAGAACTCTGCTCACTTGTTTGTAGAAAGTATGCTGCAAACTGTTCTCATGGGGGAGGGGACTCCCGTCAGCTTGGCAATGGATTTTGTACCTATAGTTTGTTTTGTTGGGGTTGCAGTTCACCTCAGCAGGTTTGATAAGCATTCTTCAACCTTCTCTTTCTTGGCTCAGCTCCATACCATTAGCTTACTTGCTAAACTTGTGTCCTTTAACTCTCCTTCTGGATGAGAGCCTCTATGGAAAGTTGGCTCCAATCAGCCATCTTTCCTCTGCCCCCTCTAAACTTTTTCAAGACTGATAAAATTAGATACAGGAGCCCACAGTTATAATTTCTTTATTTGTAAGTATAGCTGACAAATCCAGTCTTTATAGATTTAATTAAACATTTGACTGCATCTTTTAATTACTCTTCAACTTGAGAAAAAGAAAAGAAAAAAGTATTAATGAAGAAGTCATTAATAGGAGAAAATTATTGGAAAATCAGGAGAAAATGTTTTATACTTGGGGATGGACCATAGCTATTTCTATCACTTTCCCTTTAATGAACATTACATTTTAACTATATTATTCCTAATGCAAATTTGTAAAACACCAAATTTCTACTTTCTCTCTTTTTGTGAAATGGTCCAGTTATTTAAATTTCATCTCAGGAGGCTATTTCTACAAAATGGAGTTAGTTGATGGCCTTAGGGTCAATAGCTTTCCAGTAACATTTAGGGAAACAGCTTTATTCCGCTTGGACTGGTTTCCCGCTGGTCAACAAAAGGCTGATGTTCTTCATTTCTTAACCAGTGACTTTTTCATATAGCTGTTGACATAAAAGGAAAGCAACAAAACTTAATAAATCATCTTTTGTATAATGAAAATTCAAGCATAATGTACTCATTTTATCTGTGGTTTTTAAATCTCTACTCAGCCATAATTTGCAAATGTCAAATAAATAGTCCACTTTTTATGTGTTTTCAAATAGTCAGTAAAATAGAATGTAACAAGGCAAACTTGGTCTTTCCACATTTTTATGGCTGGTTTTCAAAAATCAGTAACTAACATTTATATGCATTGCAATTCATAAAATACTTTTGTATTATTTCTACAAACCTAGAAGTAAGTTTCCCCATTTTAAAGCTGTGAAGAAAACCTCAGAGAGTGTAAGCCACTCCAGGTTTTGTAGACGCTAGAATTTCTTCAGGCTCATTCTGAATGTCCTTTGGAATTTTAGCAACCGATAGCAGTGTAACTTGCAAAATTATTAATTAAATCATTTTACCTCTGATATGATTCCAGAGATTTCTGTTATGTGGATTCTGTGATTATCACACTAGGATATTTTACTGGTAATATAATAAAATAGAAAATAGAATTTCTATCATAGGTAGTCATGTTCCTATATTCAGATATTCAGTAGCTAACCCTGGACCAAGAAAGGGAGTTGCTCTATTAATGCTTGATAGATTGAATTGAAGGTGGAAAAAATCACTCTGAGAATCTTTCAGTGTTCTTTTATTCATGAGCCTCTTTTTCCAAATGGCTATTGTTCTGAGTAGAATCCTTCAAACACAATATTATGACTCTTTTAACTACACTTAAAGCTGCAGATTCTCTATCTTAGTTTCCTTACAGTTTGCTGGAGTCTGGTTATTGGGCTGAGAGCTAATGGAGAATTATTAACTAATAGATAATTAACTATTATCTAATGGATAATGTAGATCTGAATTATTTTCATTTTGTCATCTTCAATCTCTTTAGAAATTTTACTTTTTGTCGATTTAGAAAAGAGTGGGTCCAAATTAAATGTTTGAGTATGATGGGATATTATTATTATCATTGTGGTTGTTGTATCAGTTTGAAACATGAGTGTAGAACAGGGTTAGACAGCTTTGCATAAGATGGGAAACCAACTTATTCTTAACTCTTATTTAATAGAAAATCCTTAACTCTTATTTAATAGAAAATAAGATTCCTTACATGTATAATCTATTGGTCTCTCTACTTTCTGCCCTTAATAGAAACTTAACATTAATAATTTCCCAGACATTTGTCACTTGTGGTTTTTTTTTTTTTACAGTTATGTGAGGTAATATTGGTAATATTGTTTTTAACATTGTTCTTCATTGGAACTTTCTGATCATTTATTTTCATCTCCAAATAGAAGTTCTTCTTTCTCTGATGTTCATATTGTCAGATGTTTCTCTGACATTCATATTGTCAGTTTACCCCTCCCTCACATTCTCCTGTCATTGAAGAATTTGATAGGATGTAACAAATCTGTTCAACATTCTATCTTTAAAATTTCTCTTCATTCTGCTCTTCAGTACCCTTCACTTGATATCCGATACCGATGGCCACACCTTCAACCTCACTGTGACCTAGTTTCTGTCTACTGCTGGACCCTGACTCCAGGGTGTCAATCTCTAATGGTAAAACCTTTTTGGTTTTCTTACTCCCTTACTCCCACTCCTTTGACTTCCCTAAGAACTCCAGACCCCAAACCTTCCAGCCAAGCCTTCAGTCAATCCTTTGCCCAATTCCTTTACTGCTAACTTCCAGCTTTAATCTGCCCTTAATTGTCTCCCTATCTCAGTCTCCCTAGTAGCTATTCCAAACCTGATCCTAGCTTCCTACTTGTCAATTCAAGATAAAACCTTCAAGCAAGTAAAACCAAACAGATAAAATGTGATATCTCTGGTCTAAAGTCTTTTAATGACCACTATGTGAGCAGCCCCTCTCCCTTATTTTTATCCAGTCTCAGCAAATGTTTGAATTACTCTGTTCCAGAATTGGTCTTGATAGAATTCTTTCCCCCTATTCCAAAATACATAGTACTTCTTCTCTCTTTCTCTCTCTCTTCTTGTTATGTTTGTAACACTTCCCTTCCTACTCTCCTTCAAGTGATGGATGGACATTCTCAAGCATCTGCTAATAGCAAACAGATGATATCACATCCCACCATTAGTGACTATTGTCCAGTGTCTCCCTTTGCACCAACATCTTGGTGAGACTCAGTTTCTTTACTACTCATTAATTCTTTAAACCATTGCAAAAGTGAAAATTTATTTCTTCATATCAAATTCAGTGAGCTCCTTTCAGTCCTTATTTTATTTAATCATTCTGTGAAATTGACATAATTGATATCCTTTTTCCTGAAACTCCTGCTTCTTTTGTCTTCTGAGACACCATTTTTCACATTGCCTAATGAATGTGTTTTTATCCTACATTTACATTTCAGATTATATTTTATTTATTTATTTTTTTCCTTTTTCTATTGTTTCAGGTTAATTTGAACATGCAAAGAATTGGGTTACAATGTTTGCATTTGTTAGGTAGACTCCCTATTATAATTGCATCCCACACCTTTGAGGTGTGCCATATACCCTGACATTGTGCCTATTAAGTGGGAACACACCCATCCCCCCTCTCTGAATTAATTTAAATCTGTCTCTCTCTTTTTCTTTCTTCTTCTTCTTTTTTTTTTTTTTTTTTTAGAGTCAGAGTTCCACTTTATCACCCATGGTAGATTCCCATGGCATCACACAGCTCAGAGCAACCTCCAATTTTGGGCTTAGACCATTCT
The DNA here is from genome assembly GCA_963575145.1 of Galago senegalensis. Taxonomy (NCBI): domain Eukaryota; kingdom Metazoa; phylum Chordata; class Mammalia; order Primates; family Galagidae; genus Galago; species Galago senegalensis. The sequence goes on from CAUYTI010102717.1 coordinate 10,672, forward strand.
CTTGCCTCAGCCTCCCAAGTAGCTGGGTTGATGCCTAGTAATGGGATTACAGGTTCAAATGGGATGTCTATTTTGAGTTCTTTGAGGATTCTCAATACTTCCTTCCCAAAAAGTTGTATTAGTTTGCGTTCCCACTAACAGTGTAAAAGTGTTCCCTTCTCTCCACATCCATGCCAGCATCTGCAGCTTTGAGACTTTGTGATGTGAGCTATTCTCTCTGGGGTTAGGTGATACCTCACAGTGCTTTTGATTAGCATTTCTCTGATGATCAGGGTGGATGAGCATTTTTTAAAATACTTGTTAGCCATTCATGAGACACCATTCTTTTCTTATCACCCAACTTCCTGATAATCTATGTCAGAAACCTCTTTGCTTCTTCCTCTGTTTATCTCTAAAATTTTGTTGTTTACCAACATTTTTTCTTGTCTTTTTTTTCCTCTCTTCTCGTCTTTTACACTCTCTGACTAATGTCTTTCACATCCATAAACTTTATTGATTTTAAATTCAGTTCTCTTTTCTGGATCTTTCACTGAGGATCAGAATTATATATATAAAACCAAACCAAATCAAAATATTACCACATGCAGTGAAGAAGAAGAACAACAAACACAGCAGCATCGACAACAACACAGAACCTATCTCTGGATTGTCCTATGGGCACTTCATTCTTGAAATATTAAAGCTAAATTCCTTAAAGGCCCCTTGTTTTAGCCTCAATTCAAGATTCTTACACTCATTTGAAAAATCATTTTGAAAATTATATCTGCTTTTGGTTTCACATTGCCTCAATTCATTCTATTAAAAATAAGGAGATATTTCTAAAATAAAAATTTGATACAATCTTTTACCCAAATCATTTTGAAAATTATCTCTGCTTTTGGTTTCACATTCCATCAGTTCATTTTATTAAAAAGTAAGGGATATCTCTAAAATACAAATATGATCATGTTACTTTCCCAGAAGGATGACATTCAAACTAGTTGGTTTGACATAAAAAGTCTCATTTCTCTACTGACTATCCTGCCTCTCCAGCCATATGAATGGGTTGTCCACCTTGGAATCATACATGTTTGTTTCAGGCTTTCATATTTTATTTTTTCCATGAAGTGGGAAAAAAAATCTCTACCTTTTATTAGTGTTTAGTTTTCTAAATTCTTTCCTTTCTTTCCTTGTATATTTTCTTTGCATCACAATTGATGTTACAGTCTTATATCCACCTCAGTTTCATGTGCTCTGATTCTTTAAGCAATGCTGTTATTAATCTCCCTAGCTCAGTCTATTATTAGATGGGTCTTATTTATTTTTACCTTGGAGCATAATTATGCAGACAAAGAATGAATGAATATATCAATGAATGATGCGACTATGGGTCTCTGGAAATGAGAATTTGTGATTTTAATGTTTTCTGGTGATATTATCTGGGTATAAAGCATAGTGATGCTCAAGTTGTATTGCTCTCTGCCTGTGGTGTCCAAGTACATACATGCTCAAGAACATAGACATTCAGGTAGAAATGGAAATAAAAAGAAACAAAAAATTTCATAACATACAGTATAGATACAGCAATTCTTTTTTTTTTTTTTGAGACGGAGCCTCAAGCTATCCCCCTGGGTAGAGGGCCATGGCATCACGCTCACAGTAACCTCCAACTCCTGGGCTAAAGCGAGTCTTCTGCCTCAGCCTCCCAAGTAGCTGGGACTACAGGCGCCCACCACAACGCCTGGTCATTTTTTGGTTGCAGCCATCATTGTTGTTTGGCGGGCCTGGGCCAGAGATTCAAACCCGCCATCTTAGGTGTATGTGGCTGGCGCCTTAGCGGCTTAAGCCACAGGTGCGGAGCCAGATACAGCAATTCTATTTGTCTTTCAGTAATTTAAATTAATTAGTCAATAAAACAAGGATGCAGTTAATAAATAGTTGTCTAGTCATTCTAGTCATTGTTTCCAGTGCTGTGGAGAAAACAAAAACATATTGGGAATAATCTCTGTTTTCAAACCTTACTATCTAGTCATTGAGTTAAGGCATTTACTAGAAATTAGATTAAAATTTAATAACGAAAAATAAAAAAATATATAATAGAAACTGTCATTTGCTAATTCTTTACTATGCCAGTTGCTGGACCAAGTGTTCTCCTGCATGGCATGCAATTTCCACAGCAAACGAATGAAATTTTATCAGTTTATTAATGAATAAATTAATTAAAGGTTAATTAGGATAGGACTTGCAAACATTCTAGCAAAAAGTCAAACATAGGCAAACTGGTTCCTGAGCTCTCTATAGCACAAAGCCATGTACATTTAAGAGTAAAAATTAAGTTTTAAGACAAGTATTCCTGCAAAACAGGCTTAAAAACATGAAATGAAGCTTGAGGAAAATCTTAAATATCAGGAACTCTTCTATGTACTAAGAGAAAGGGTAGAACACACTGGGTAAGTACAAGACATGTGAGGAAACCTTGGGTTTAGGAGAAATGATTTTGCAAGTGTCGTAGAAACTTGCCTCATTGGAGCATATGGTTTGTTACTGAGTTGCCGAAATAATGGTAGGTTGTGCATCTTGATTATTAATTGAAGGCAGCAGGGATCTTCTGGACACTTCTGAGCATATTCTATTATTTAAAATATTAGAAGGAATAATCTGGTGGTGACTTGACGTTATTAGATTTGAATGGAGAACAATTCTGGAGATGACAAGGACACCATGTAGGAACCCTTGCTATCCTTGTATATGATAATGAATTTATGGACACAGATTAGCAGTGGGTAATAAGGAGGAAAGGCATTTTTTTTCATTTTTCTCCAATGTGATTGTTTTTATAGTGTTATGGAGGCCTAAGTTATAGATTATAAAATTTCCACATTTTAAGTATATAATTCAACTCTTCTGGTAAGTTTCCTGAGTTGTGAGACCACCATCATAATCCAGTTTGAGGACATTGTCACGGCCTCAACAAGAGTTCTTATGCTTGTTCATGGTTAATATCCACTTCTGCTCCTAGTGCTAGGTAACCACTAATCTACTTTCTATTTCTATAGTTTTGCTGATTCTGGACATCTCACATAAATGGAATAATGGATTAGATAGTCTTTTGTATCTGACCTCTTTAATTTAACATAATGTTTTTGATGTTTCAGGCTCATCCTAATTGTGGTATGACCATGTTGCATAGGACAAAGCAGCTTATTCTTCATATTATAGTCCCCTGTGGTTGGATATACCACACTTGTTTATTTATTCATGAGTTGATGGACATTTGGGCTGTTTCTAATACTGGGTGAGTGTGAATGGTTCTGTCATAAAGATTGTTATGCAAGTCTTTCCATGGACACATGTTTTCATTTCTCATGGGAGATTCCTAGGAGTGGAATTGCTAGGTGATATGGTAAATTTATATTTAACTTTAAAATTTTCCCCCTTGCAATTTTTTAAGAGGACAAAATTAAAGCTTTGAAACATGAAATCACTATAAAGTCTAACAATTCCACTACTAGGTGCATACTCCAAAGAACTAAGAACAAGTATTCAGAGAAAAACCTTTACATAACTGTTCATAACAACACTATTCACAATAGCCAAAAAGCGTGAAGCTCCCCAACGTACATGACCTGGATAAAACATAGAACAGATTATCGTTCAGCCATACGAAACAAGATGCAATGCATTCTGTGACACGGAAGAACATTGAAACCTCGTGCCAACTGAAAGAAACTAGGCACAGAAAGTTTCTATGATTTCATTTCTATGAAATATCCAGAATCGGCTAATCACAAAGACAGAACACTGATTAGGAGTTGCCAGGAACTGGGAGGAAAGCAAAGAAAGGGTTTTGGCTGCTTAAAGGGTTTCTGTAATTAGATAGTAGTGATGGTTACACAATATTGTAAATGTACTTTATGTCACCTCAATCATGCATTATAAATGTAAAATAGGAGATATGATGTGCTGTGTGTTATACCACAATAGAAAAAAATTGAATTCTGTGTGTGATCCACCAACAGACAATTTAAAAACCCACATGAATAGATTAGTGTGCTTTGCTTTGGCGCACTGTTTGTGAAGAATCAGAAAGCCTGGGGAAATGATCCTTTCTTAATTAACCTCATTATTATTCTTCTTGAATTATGTCTACTATGTCTATTCATGCTCTAGAAGTTTTACAGACGTTACTTCTAATTTTAATAGTACTCCAATTAGGCAGATATTGTTAATCTCATTTTTTGAAGACTAGGGAATACAAACTCTAAGACTTTATATTTATGGTCACAAACAAATAAGCGCTGGGGCTGGGAGGTAAGAGATGTACTCTTTTACTCTAAAGCTTATGGCTTTTATCGCAAGTTTTGTGACTCTAAAACTGTTGGCTTTTGTACTAGCTGGAAGGCACTATGCACGAAAGAACAGTGGGACAAAGCATCATTATTGGAGAAGGCAGAAGAATCTGGAAAGGGACTCTTATGTGTAGAGGAGACTTTAGTGTTTTAGGAAATTCTTATTGTGTTTAATGCTAGTGGACCCCTGGGTAAACTGGAACAATGACCATAATTAATCCCATATTGTAACATGACAGTTCTTAGCTCAATATATGCTTACCATAAGCTGATTTCAAATATTTTGGCGTACTGCCAGGAAGAACACAGAGCTTGTAATTTCGATTACATGGTATTTCAAGTAGAACCATGTCTTAATATTGGAGGGAGGGAGGATTGGAGTTGACTGCCAGGACAACAACCAGGTTCAGAGAAGGACTGTTATTTTTAAATTATGTTAGGGACTAAGTGGACCAGCTCACCCCCTGTGCTTGCAAACATTGCAGAGGTGAAAAGACTTAATGCTTCATGAGTCTTAGAAAAATGTAGGTTGTGTGAAATGGTTTTACAAAGGATGTTAACAGAAAGTTAAAACTCTTATATACCACATTGTATTGAGGGAATAAGAGACTTGAATTACAATCAGCCTTCTAAGCTACGGGTTAGGATTTATGTGAAGTGTACATCTACAAATAGTTGTTAGAAAAACATAAAATTACTTTGAGAAGTATTTGGCCATACCAAAAGCAGTAAACAAAACATTAAACAAATAAACAAAAATCTTCTCCAAGATTGAAGATAGAATATGAGGGTTAGAGTAGATATATTACTTATTTTATTATGACATTGTTCCTGGAATTCTTAAACTTATATTGGTTGGACATTGATATTTATAAAATATTTATATATTTGAATTTTTAAAATGTATTATGTTACAAATAAACTTCTTAAAATCTCTTGTATAAATTCATATATGCACTCACAAAGCCAGAAACTTCCTTCAAATCACAGGATAAAAGGCTAAAAGTTTTTAGTTCAATTACATTTCTAGCTTCATGAAATGTAGAGATCCTAACAGCATTTGTGTCCTCAACCATCTGCTATTAAGTAATCTCTCAACTTTTCCTTAATTTCTCCAGGTTAAAGGAAACTAAGACCTCCTCTAAGAGGAAACACATGTCTCTATTAAACTAGTTAGAGAGTCCCTCCTCATTTAGAATGATTAAAATTTACTCCCCTTTACCTTCCATAGATTTTTTTATACTGATGTCTCACTAGTTTCAATTTCCCTTCCTATGAATTGTATGAACCAACAACACCTTAAACCTTTCTAACTAGCGCCCTGGTAAGACTTACACCTGCAAGTGTACATCCTACACCGATGTTCCCTTCCTTTGACCTGATTGTTAAATGCAGCCTTTGGAGTGGCTGGTGTGCTAGTGCTGGCTGGCTTGCCTAGCTCCCAGGACCCAGTAGTATCTTTTCTCAACTGGGTTCAAAGACATCACATTGGTACCTTAAAATAAGCCCTATGGGAGAATTTATAGCATAGAAATCAGCAAATGCTTTAAGTAAGAGCTTTAATTTTTCCCTAGAGAATTGGTTGTTGAACTTTACCAGCATACCACTAATGGTAAGAAGCCAAGTGGACATATAGAAAATGATGCTATAAAAACTAAGCCATTTCTTTGGGGGCATTACTGGCAAACTTTGCTGTGGATGTGGGGCTAGTGCACCTGAAACTTGTATCCTTCCAGAGTTTTCCTGGAGTTGTGTGTATAATGAGTGATTAGTATTTCCAGATTTTATTAAAGTGGGGAAATTTTCTCCATTCTTACATAAAATATCAGTGAGATGCCATAATCTATGTGTCAGAGACATATTGGTTGAGTTGGAAAAATACCTTTAAACTTTGTTATGTTTAGGCCAGCATTTTTAATTAGTCAGCTCTTGATTTATATATTTTCGAATATCAAGAAACTTTAAATTTGTGAATAGTTCTTTTTGAGAATAATATGGATCCAATTTCCTCCTGATCCACTAGAGCAAGTGGTTCTCAACCTTCCTAATGCCTCCTAATGCTGGGACCCTTTAACACAGTTTCTCATGTTGTGGTGACCCTCAACCATAAAATTATTTTTGTTGTGACTTCATAACTGTAATTTTTCTACTGTTATGAATCATAATGTACATATCTGATATGCAGGATGTATTGTCATTGTTACAAAGGGGTCGCGACCCACAGGTTGAGAACCACTGCACTAGAGAACGTTGTTTTTAAAAAATGACAGAAAGTATCTTGTGAAGCTCTGTAGTGCCACACGTTATTTTATTCCCATAGGAATGCTTATAAAGAAATGACAAACAGCATATTCTACAGGCATAGCACGGCAATATTAAATGCATATTTTCTTAGACAAAGTAAGTGACCACTATTTTATTTTAAAAAATGAGTACTATTGGTCAGTTGGTATATTTGTGAGTGCTGGATATTAAATTTAAAATACACTTTGAGTTCATGACCTGCTTTGTTAATCAATTAGGATAATAAATATTAAGTCAATAATATGGCGCCTGTTACCAAACCCACTGCATAAAGCCCATTAGAACAAAAATGAAAAGTGAAATAGTTTTAGCCCTAAAGACCTTCTGATTCTCTCAGAAAAATTATCTAACTAACCCAGGATAAAAATTATTAAGTAAATTATTTGGTACAGACTGTATACACGTCAGTTTAGAGACAGGGGAGCTTTCTGTAGGTTGGAGGAGTTAGATAAGATTTCAAGGAAGGATTATACTTGATCTTTGCATCATCAAAGTCACTTATCATTCATTTTACTAGTTAACATCATGCAGAATCTCTTTTTAGCTCTGCAAAGTAAAAGCATAAGGCAGACAGAAACCTAGGAGCCTCAAGTACATATTATGGGATCCTCCTTTAGAATTTGATAATGTAGTTTACATGTGACTCAGATAGACCCTGTCTTCCAAGTTAGGTTTTCATACGCCAGCCTCCTTTTTTTTTTTTTTTTTTTAGAAATGTGGTTCCTAACAAGATGAAGAGGATTCTGCTGTGTAAATAACATAGTTCATATTGTTGAAATTGACTAATAACTTTGATCTGTCATGCACGGCCCCTATGTGACATTTCTTGGTGTGTGTTCTGTTCCTGGCTGGGGAGAGAGGCACGATCTTTGGTGCCAAGCCCTTTCTGTGGCTGCTGGAGAGGTAAAGCCATGCTCTAGTCAGGAGCGGGAAGCTCCGAGAAGGAGGTTCCCACATTCTGTGGGAGTTCCCTTTCTGTGGTTGATGTTTAGCATTTGGTTACCTTGTTCTTTCATGCAATATTGTGCATGCACTAACTGAAAAAAAAATCACATAAAAAATGCCAGGAGCAATCTGGCTAGACAAGCTGATTAAAAAATAGAATGTACATGGATCACGGTATGTACGGGAAAAATCAAACTAGCAAATCATAGAGTAAACTAATAAAACATACTGTTGACCTTAGAAAATGAACAAGTATATCCTGAAGGTGTTACTTTTACCTTTTCTCTGAAGCTGTGTTAAATTGCTACCTTAGTTCAAAGTGGAGAAAAGAAGCCAAAACCTGCTACCAGGAATGAAGTTGACAAGTCTCTTCTTTCATGATTACTTTGTATTAAGGCATAAAATTCCTTTTTGATGTAATAGGGTTTTTAAGAATCTGGGAAGGAATGTTAAACAGCAGGTGAAGGTTGGAACCTTGCAGCCAAAGAAGACATTAAGTAAACTTAACCCACCACATTACTCTGGGACTTGAATAAATTTAGAGCCTGGAAGAGAAAGTCTCCCGACCTCAATGAATTAGTGTCGGAGGAAACTGAAGCTGTACTATTTGTATGGAGAACTTCTGGGATTTTCAGGACAGAAATCCAAAAATCACTCTAAAAGGCTCTACCTTCAAAATTCTACTTTATGAAACTTTTAAGGTGACATGAACATCATAGTCTACCAGTCATGAAAAAGGTACATTTACAGATGTTTGCAGAAAATGTCTACCTTTACACAAAAAAAGCCAAAATAGAATGGATTTCTCAGGGTTACTCTACTACAGCTAGTCCTAGGATCATAGGATGGACATATTGGAAAATTTAATTTATAGGCCACTTTGCCTTTAAGTAATGAATAGCATATTAATATGTTTCTGTATTCAAAGTATTCTTAGAAATATTTAGCCTTGGAGGAAATACCCAGACCCTATAAAATTAAAAAATTATATAACACAACTTGGACATTTTGGGGGGAGGGGCTACATACTCAGATGAAATTGTGTGTTCCAGGCCATACAAATGTCTTATTTATTTCAAATTTATTATTCAGATAGTCAAACATTTTTTTCCAAAGTACACTAAATCTTTTGTACCAGGCATGTATAAGAACTATTTCTAGCAAATAACAGGAACGCTCATGATCATTGCATTCTAACTAAAGCCCCAGTTCAACCTTTGAAGAACCATCAAGATTTCAGTGTCTAGCCGGGCATTGTGGTGGGCGCCTGTAGTACCAGCTACTCGGGAGGCTGAGGCAAGAGAATGGCCTAAGCCCTGGAGTTGGAGGCTGCTGTGAGCTGTGACACTACAGCATTCTACTGAGGGCAAGAAAGTGAGACTCTGTCTCTTAAAAAAAAAAAAAGAAAGAAAGAGATTTCAGTGTCAAGAAAAAGTGAGTTGTATTCTTGGTTATGTGAGGTGCTCTATTAAGAGTCTTCCTGACCCTGAAAAGTCTGAGTCAGCAAAAATTCCCTGTGGCGTCCAAGAGAAGAAACCAGCATAATGGCAGCAGTGACACAATACCAAACCAGCATCATAAAGGAATTGCCTTTTACATACTGGAAATTTATTATTCGCTCATTGCTATGCTTTGATATATCTTCAAAAATCTCCATATTAATCCTATGCTATAGGTATTTTTCTTCCAAGTTTATAGCTATAAAGCTGCTGCCAGGAATCTCTGTAATCTTTCGAGGTGATGTAGCCGGGAAAGGGCAGAGCCAGGCTCCGACACAGGTCCGTGTGGTTCCACAGCCTGCAGTCTTGATTCCAATAGAACATCTCGTGTTGTGCAGACGCCCATTCACCCACAGTCACCTAAGCCACCCAGATCAACAATCCTTTGTATTCCAAGAAGCCACTCCATACTCAAGTTCATTTGTGGCACAGTGGTAGATACCTACAAGTCCAGCAACTTGGAAGGCGAAACAGCAGGATTGCTTGAGCCCAAGAGTTCTGGAAATCATAGCTAGACCTCTATCTCTAAAAAACAAAACAAACAAACAAACAAACAAAAACAGAAAATCACAATAAGACATAAATAGGCTATCCCCAGTGTAGACAGACCGTGCATGTGAAAGCCAACAGCAGTCCTGCTCTTCGTATCATACCATCTGATGACCCTTGTGTTGAGTACAGCAGTTTTTTGTTAAAAAAATTATAATTGACACTAACTCATTCATTATTCATCCAGCTAATATTTGCTAAACACCTCTGCCTGGCAGTCTGCTGAGGAGTGTGCATTTCCGAGGTAACTAGTTGGGGCGAGAGGGCCATTTTTTTTTTTATAAAATGTGTAGTCTTCAGGGATGAAAAACCTTTGGTTTTTTTCCTTTAAGAAGGAAAGGATTTCCTTGCTTGAAGGAATAAATGCAAACAAACAAAAAAAAAATAAGACAGGTTAAATAACATTTTATTTAAGTGTCCTATAATTGTTTTGTTTTGCTTCTTATACTCAGTGATATTAGTAGGGAAAATGTTAAGAATGTTCCTCTGAGGAAGACTAGTGTGGAAATCAGTCTTTACACAAAACCATTCCAAAAAATTGTATCAGTAAATAAATAGCCTGATCCGTGTTGTGAATAACTTAGATGGTGTTGATGGATATGATTTTAAACAGGACTAGTTTGTTCCTCTGTAAAAATCTGGGGGCATCACATATGGATATTTCTTCTTAAAGATGAAAGAGAACTAGTATTTAGTTAAATGCAGTTGACAGAAGGCTTAATAAATGATTTATGCGTAGGACAATCCAATGCATACCAAGTATACTATTCATGAATTAAAACATTTCCTCCTCCACAGCATGAAAAAAAAAAAGGAAAAATGTATGCTAGCACACTTAGATTTCATGGTCAAATGTGATTGTTTGAGTGAAAATAAACTTGATTCCATTTTAAAGTTTTGCTGTGCTACTAAGACAAAACATTTTTATTTATTTTTGCATTCTTTCTTGCAAACAAGGTCCTTCAAGCCTACTTGGAAAATGAAGATTAAACCTTGTGCTTTCAATAGAAAATTCTGTAGCTCGTTGTCCCTCCGTATTATCTATTGGAATGCTTTGGAGGCTGTGGGTCAGTGATGCATGTTAACCAGCTCACTTTAACAAGTATAAGAGGTTAGGACTTCACCTAACAAATGCAAACAATGTGACCTAATTGTATGTACCCTTACATTAATCTGAAACAAAAAAACAAGTACGAAAGGTTAAAAACAACTATGGGGCCTACATTGAAAATTGTGCTGGGTATGTGAGTTGATGCAAAATTGAAATTTAGGCCAAGCCCAATCTTGATTCTGTTCTGAGAAGTATACACAACACGCAATAGATGCAACTTGGATTCTGGAGTTCCAGAGACCCAAAGTCAAATCTGGCTTGTTTTTTTAGCTTTTAGGTGTTAGGCAAGTAATATAATCTTCCTGACCTCACTGTTTTCACTTAAAAAACATATGGTTAACACCAACTTTATATGGTTCTAGGAAAGATTACCTGCAATAACGTATGAATCGAGAGAACATAAAAAATGGTGGCTATTTAACTTACTCACAGTTATTCCAGACTGTCCTGTATTCTTGGGCTGGAATAGCCTGACAAAGTGAACAGTCAACAAATAGTCACAGAGTGTTGGCTGGGTGCCAAGCACTCGGATGGCATTTGAGACACAGTTGCCATGAGGCTCAGCCTTGTCCTTCAGGGGCTTCCCTTCTGAGGAGATGGTGAAATGAGCACACAATTCGGCCAACCTGGGTTTTCTGCAGTGACGGTAATGGTAATGAAGGCAAGGCTGCCCATAGATTTTGTTACGTTCTCCTCTTACATGCACCAAAAATCAAATTGCTTCTCCTTTTCCCACTGTGGACTTGTGGTTTTGTTCCTGTGGATCGATGATTTTTGGTAATCCAACCCATGCTATTGTAACAGCTAATTCCCGGCTAAGCTAAGTCAGGACAGTGTGGAGGGTGGGTTCTTATGTGCAGCTATATTCAAGCCATGCTCCTTAGTCAGCAGCGAGCTGGGGACATCAGACCGGAATATCCTCTCCAGAAATGAATGATATATGAGCATATTTGCGTTAGTTCTGAGACATCAGGGAGGATAGCATCCTTATTAAGGACTATCGCTCTTTAAGCTTTTCAAGTCTGCTAACTTTATTTCAAATTCTGGCAGGAAGAGCTATAAGGAATTGTGGCAGCTTGCTGTCTGCATGGGAACCTGGGAGCCTTTCAGAACTATACTGCTTCCCCTGCCACCAGTAGAGATAATGTAGGGCCTGTAAATCAACCCCTGAGACTTTCTTTTCTCCTATTGTTCTTATGGGCTTATGCATTTAAGTAGTGTATTTAAGGTAGACTGACTTACCAAACAGTCTTGACTAGTTCTAAACCTAGCAGTAGAAGAATTTGACCTTAAACTTACTTTTCCTGTAGCTGGGCTGGCATGGCTGTGACCTTTATGATAAAAATTATGATAAAAATTAAAAAAAACTAGTTATTCTAGTTTTAACTATTTGCTTTTCCAAAAAGAATGCCTAAGCTTTCAAAGAAAAAGCTCTTAAAAATCACATACACACGTATGTATAACCTATACACACAGTCGCTTATCCATTCTAACTAAATATTTGTGCACGTATAAGCAAATCACATTGTCTACACCCATTATATCCCTATTCCTCTGTCTTTAAGGACAGAAAGACATGAAATTATCATTCTAATTTTAAGTCAATATCAACTAACTTCACAAGAGGATATTTCTCCCTCATTCATACGGGAACAACTAGAGAATCTAGCCTTCCCTTAGGCTGAAAAAGCAAAAATGAGAAAAGTGCAATTCTGAATGTTCTTGTCACAGGTGCTAGATCACCGCCCATGGCTTCCATTGCCCTAGTGAGGGACTTAGACAACCAGTAAGTGAGAGACGAGAGCTTCCCCTACCGAGGGCTCTGAAAAGATCTCTTAGCTGTAAAAGAATAACAGAACATGAGAAAGGCTCTCCTGAGGATCTCATGTATGTGGAAATGACCAAGTGGTATCTTTGTTTCAGTATGAGTAGAAAATATACCAAAGTTATCTTTGATTTTTCCTGAATCCCTTTCAGATTATCTTGTACATACACGTTTGGTAGGTGTCACTTGATATCTTAAATAAGATTTTGAGTGGATTGGCAGGTAAAATGACCATTAAAAATGATTTATTATGGCTCTGAGAGAACATGCTGTACTGGCTTTCTAGGCTTAGTTCATTCATTCTTTCAACAATCATCTATTGAGCACCCTCTACGGCAGTGATTTTCCACCAGTGTGCCAGGAGAGGATCTTAGGTGTGCCTTCAACATTTTTAAAGATCATTAACAAAATTATTTTTGAAAAGCTGCAAGCATTGTACACCTATATTTTTTAATTCTTTCTGTCTTTTTTTGATCAACATAATTTAAGCGCGCCATGGAAGTTTAACTATAGGTTCAGGTGTGCCGTGTTTTTCTGAGTTGAAAAACACGGCTCTGTGGTAAAGCACCCTGTGAGGTACTGGGAACCTGGAAATGAGAGAGAGGCTCCTTGCCAGAGTGTACAACATGATAGGAGGAGCAGAGGCTTAGGAGAGACAGGAATGTGGTGATGTGTGCACAGCATGCACACGGATGGGGCAGGGGCTCCTGATGTCTCGGGCAGGGGGCAGAGTGAGCAAAGACAGCTTCCAGGAGAAGGAGGCCCCTGGGCTGACAGTGAAGGGAGTTACTGGGGAGAGTCATCACAACAGAGGCAGAGGATAGCCTGTCGGGGCCACAGCAGTTCTGCACAGCTGGAGAATTAGGTGATGGGGCCGTGATGTTGGGGCAACAGGTTGTAATCAAGATGGAAACCACGTATCCTGCCTAGTACCATGATTTGTTGATATTGCCCCTAATTCTTTAAATTGAAATATTCTCATTTTCATTCTCTCTTTGCAACGAAGAGAGACTTGGGGAATTTAAGTGATTTGCCTCAGAGGCCACACACCTACTGGATTACAGCACAAAAGGATCCAGAGCCAGTCTCATCTCTGAAACCACTGCTCTTTTCACTGACTTGGGGCTTAGTTCTCCAGAGTATTGAATGACATGCTTACATCCTGAAAATTTGGAGGAGATATTGAGTGATTTTAATGCTGTTATTACTTCCTCCTCCTGGTAGAATTTAACCAATTTATCTGGGCATGAAGTTTTGCAGTATTATTTCTTGAATTCTGAAAAGCCCCAACACTGTATTTAATTGCTCACAGTAGGCTTTTATTATTTAAATGACTTTATTTATATATTTGCAATGCATTCATTTATTTATAATAGTGTTTTACATGTCATTAAATATAAATAATTGCGGCTACAAGCTATGGCTCCCACCTGTAATCCTAGCACTCTGGGAGGCTAAAGTGGGTAGATTGTTTGAGTTCAGAGGTTTGATACCAGCCTGACTCTGTCTCTGCTAAAAATAGAAAAAACTAGCCCCTATAGTCCCAGCTACTCAGGAGGTTGAGGCAAGAATATTGCTTGAGCCCAGGAGTTTGAGACGGCTGTGAGCTATGAGGCCCCAGTACTCTACCCAGGGTGACAGATTGAGACTCTCTCTCTCTCTCTCTCTCTCTCTATATATATATATATATATATGTATATATATACATACACATAGTTGGGTTAACCTTGGGATTAGCAAAACCAAGAAATAGGAAATAGCAACATGATGTAATGGCTGATAAGAGCTGGATTCAGAATCTAGGTGTGGGCATAGTCAATTTCTATCACATTTTAAACATTTAATTTGATTAATACCAGGTTGATTTCAATCCAGAAAAACAGGCTGTGAATTCAAGCTATAACTTGGACTCTTCTTAGTCTCAGTTTTTTCAGCTACAAAATAGAGATAATTGCTTTGCAGAAATAGGTAAGACTGGACAGCAGTACCTGTGCCTAGTCTGTAGCAGGTGCTGGACCAGGGCCATTTTCCTTCTCTTTATTCAGACAACACAGACAAAAGTCAAGGCTAACTATATGAAGACTTTCCCACTTCATTCTCCCAACTTAAATGCAACAGGGTTCTAACTATGAGGACCAAGAGTCAGTCCAATTCTGTCCCTGTGGTAACAATCTACTTCAACTAAGGGGCCCAACTTTGTAAATTTAGGAAAAGACCACAGAAAAAACTAGTGTTTAGAATGTACAGTAACTTCTTCTTCAGTGAGGCGCCCCTTCTCTTGCTCATTATCTGATCCTGCCTGCAGGATTTCAGGCAATAGTTCTTTCCCGAAACTTAGTGCTTCCACCCATGTTTTATTACCACTTGAGAACACTGTCCTCTCATTTTGAGAGAAAAACCTATATCTCTAAACCTTTCATCTATAAGCCCTATTTTGACTCTGTGAAACAAGAACTCTGATTTCTGTTCCATCTGTAAAATCTCCAGTTAAATATAGCCATCATTCTTTCTTCAAGGTCCTCTCTTCTTCCGATGAAAAATGACCACCTTCTTCAATTATTCTCTATGTGACTTTATTTCCAGACCTTTCTCCATTTGTTTTCTTTTCTCCAATACACCAGACCTGAGCGCAAAGCACTGACCATATCAGCAAAGTACAATCAACTGGCAACAGCCTAGAGGAGTTGATTATACTTTCATTAACAGTGTCTACTTTTGAAATAGAATTTTTATTTTTTTAATAGCATTTTAAAATAGTTCCCACTGCCCTTCTGATGCAAACTAAAGTTGTAGTTAACTACAATTTCCCCCTTTTTCTTTTTTTTTTTTTTAATATGAACTTCTATCTGGCTGTGTTTTTATAATCTTACATTTATGTGATTTTTTAAAAAATAAGAAGCATAGATTACTTCATAATTCCATTGGCCTAGTTTCAACTTCTTCATAAATTTGAAAATTTGTTGTTGTGCTTCTTTTTAAAAAAATCTCACTGTCACTGCCAAAGCTCCTCTTCCTCTACGAAAGTGGCCACCGGTTATAATCACTCACCTCCTTGGCTGGAGCGCACTCTGCATAGTTGCACGTAGTGGTCAGCCTTGGGTCTGGTCCTTGGCCCAGTCAGTGATTAAAGATTTCTTGGATTATTTTAAGGCAAAACTCTGTGCAGCAGATGACTTGATTAGCTTGATTTGTGTCATCTCTGGGCTTTACAGGGCTTTTTACAAAAGTAAATAAATATCCCAGGAGACTTGTGATCTTTAAAAATACTGAGGCTGCCTTTTCATAACTTTGCTTTATTAAATTGATATGTTTAACTAACTGGCAGTGACTATAAGATGAGTTACATTTAACTTCTAGCCTGAAATATTGGCTTTAAGTCGGGGCTAAATAGTTTGGCTCTGAAGTTGACTGTCAAAAAGTACCCAAGATTTTAAATGTTTATGTCAATTAACATGGAGAGTGCATAAAATTAGGCTACACATGCTGTAAGAAGTATACTTTTCTCTTGAAATATCTGAATTTTAGATTCCCAGACCTGGCAGGAAATCTTTTTGGCTCGTCTGCTTCTGATCCTAGCTGTTTCCACAAAATGCAAACACATGCAAAAACATCGTAATAAACCTCAGCATTCAGTCATGTTCAGTAAGACCTCAAAAGAGGTTTGCTTTGAACTTGGTTCTAAAGATGGGCATACCTTCATGAGAATGGAAGATATCTTCTTACTCTTTATGATGTGGTTTGGCCCTTTTCAGGGTCCCAAAGTAAGCTTTGTTCTTTTAAGGCACATTAAATTCATGTTTTGGACTAAGAATTAACAGAGAAATTTCTTCCTATAGGACATCTTGGGGCTGAAGTTCCCAAAGGGGTAAGGGTTTTGGAGCATGAAGGAAAAACTTCACTGCATCAAAGAGATGAGGGACATCATGGTGAGGCCACAGTTGTGCCCTATCTTAGATTTAATGAAGCATTTGCATCATGGTTTATTAGGTTGTTGGGTCTGGTATCACTTTGTGGCTTTGCCTTGGAAGTGCTTTCTCTACTGATTGGCCTGGGAAGTTAGTCCCAGGCACCAATGAATCAAATTCCTACCAGATTAATTCTTCCTGGAGTGAGAGGACTTATTTTTTCTGTTCATGCTACAATTTTCTTGGACTGAACTCACAATGATTGAATTTGTAAACAAAACTGTGAGTGGCTGTGGGTGCTGGGTAGTGAGTGAAGTATGACGCAGTGACACCTTCTGTCAGCACTTCTTCCACGTCCTTTCCTGCTCTGCTTCCTTTCAAAGTTTCATCCACCTTGCTTACTAATGACACGGCCAGACACCCTGCCTGCCCTAGAGAGAAGTTTTGACTAATCGAATTAGACCATGGTAGCTGTTGAGTCTGAAGGTCTATTTTTGGCAGGCAGTTTCGTTTGGGTCTTCCTCTCATATTGGTATTCTTCTTTTTTTTTTTTTTTTTAGAGAGATAGAGTCTGGTGGAATGCTGTGGCTTAGGCAAGTCTCTTGCCTTAGCCTCCCAAGTAGCTGGGATTACAGGCGCCCACCACAAAGCCCGGCTATTTTTTTGTTGTCGCACTTTGGCCAGGCCGGCTTCAAACCTGCCACCCAGCACCCTACTCACTGAGCCACAGGCACTGCCCCCTTATTGTTATTCTTATATTCTACCTTTAGCTTATAAATTTTGTTCATCTCTGTTTCACAGCCATTATCCAACTCAAAACAAGCATAGTTAATTTTTAAAATACCTTTCTCTACTTCATTTCCAGACTAAATTTTCTATTGAAACTAAATGGATCATAAAATATGGCTTTCCCTCCTATCTCTTGCTGTACATTAAACTAAAAATATGCACTTCTTATAATAATTCTCATTCACTCAATAACTAGGAGTATTTTTGGGGTGTGCTGAGTGGTAAGAGATAGTGTCCACCATCAGAGAGCTTCGATGGTGTGTTTAGACCAGTGGTTCTCAACCTTCCTAATGCTGTGACCCTTTAATACAGTTCCTCATGTCGTGGTGACCCCCAACCACAAAATTAGTTCCTCATGTCATGCTGACCTCCAACCAGCAATTTTGTTGCTACTTCATAACTGTAATTTTGCTACTCTTATGAATCATAATTTATATATCTGATATACAGGATGTATTTAGGCGACCCCTGTGAAAGGCTCATTTGACCTCCCAAAGGGGTCATGACCCATAGGTTGAGAATGGCTGGTTTAGACTGACCCAAATCTGTGCCCCTCCCTCTGGGATGAGGAGCTCATGGGGTCAAGAAGACTTATCCCTTTGGAGCCTGAGCACGTGCTAGGTACCAGGATCCTGGAATAGCCTGCATGAGTGATCCTGAGCCCACTTCCTGGACCCCGCAAGCATCTTTACCCAGCCTTTGGTTCCCTACAGCTGGCTTGAGGTCTGAGGAGTAGGCACAGGGCAGCTTTTCTGGGAGTGTGTGGATGAGCTTGGACATGTAGGTCAAGATATCCAGACCTCTCACAGAGCCCCTGTGGTGCAGTGTGGTGTGTGTGGAAAGGGGTAGGGACACGGAGTCAGGAGTTAGTGCTGACTCCCCTTGCTGACCTTTCTTGTCTGCCAAATTATGGTGCAGAACTCAAAGGAGTTGAATTTTCCTTTCCAATTCTGATTAAAATTCAGAATAAAGTTTATGTGATAGTTTGTTGGCAATGTGGACCTCACATTGGCCCCTTGCCCCAGACCCTCCAAATATTAAGATTGTGTCTGTAGACCCCTTCGGGCCAGTCATTGGGTGGAGTTGCTGATGGAGTGTGTGGTGGTGTGCAGTGGGGGCCGCACAAACCAGTGGGTCGGGAGAGTCTTCCCAGAACAAAAGGCATCAGAACTGAGACCTGCTAGGAGCCAAATCTTACTTGGTCATGTCAGGAAGCGGTCACGGCAGGTCCCAGGGAGTGGCTGAGGAGGGAAGGAAGGATGGAGGGAGGGGAAGGAAACAGAGAGACAAAAAGAAGAGATACTGACTTGGGGGCCCTGGATATTTGGGAGAGCTTCCCCGGTGCCCCTTAGAGGCCCCATGGTCGGGACAGCAGGCTTGATGAGGATGCTGCCTCACTCTCTTGTCTCAACAATTACTTTTTCTTAATATGCGTCTTTCGATTCTTTTTAACTCTAATGTGAAGGCTTTTTAAAGGGCCGTTTTATTCATGATCAGTCAACCTTCCATTTACCCTTGAATTTACTTCTGAAAACTTATTTGCAAGTGAAGCCATCTAATAATTTCCTGCCATTGAAAGTGCAAGATTCTTCAAACGAAAGTGACACAGTCTGTGAGAATAAATGAAGTAGCCCCTGATTTCTCCACAGTCAAGTCACCTCCCTAGCTGTATTTTTCAAGATTTAAACATGTCTCTAATTTTAAGACTTTTCATAGTATTCAGTTGGTTTTCTCCATCTTTCATGCATTATATATCTTTTAATTACTAGTACTAATATTTATCATGGTAATTAGTTCATGTCTTTTGTGCTTTGTAGACATTATGTAATTTAATTCTCATAAGAGCTCTTGAGACAAATGGTGTTATCACAATTTACAGATATGAAATTGAGACCAGGGAGTTATATAACTTGTTCAGTGTTCATGAGCGTAAGTTGCCAAACTGGCATTTGAACCCATATTTGTTTGATTCCAAAAGCTCTATTCTTACCTCTCTGGGATATCACTGCTTTTGTTATCTTCTGACAATACACAGAGTCCAGGCTGAGTCTTAGTCTAATGACCAGCCCATGTTTAGCCCATAGGAAGCAAAAGAAACACGTACGTACACAGAGGCAGTGAGTGAGTTTGTACACACTCCTGGGGCGTGCCTTTCCCAAGTGTCCTAGAGACCACAGGAAAAACTTTCAGAGTTAGTTGTAGTAATTTGAATAAGCTGAAGACCCCTTTTGTCTTCCCACTCGAAGTCACTTCTCTCATTTATTTGGGAGTCTTCTTTTTTTGGACAATTGAATGTGTTTCTGCACACTTAGCCCCAGCAAGCTACAGCTCTCCTAGTGACACTGTTTACAACATCAGCTGCCAGAGGAGTTTATTCATGCATTTTGTTTATTTGGTTTATTTGTTTATTTAATTCTGAAGATAGCATTCTTTATGGACTATTTACAGAATCAATCAAAAAAACAGCCCCCTTCAAATAAATGTATTTAGGATTAAAAATACACACATTTGAATTTAAATGTACTTCTGTATTATATAACCTGCATTTGTTCTTTTTCTTACAAAGTTGACATTATTCTGTAGCCTTTTATTGTGCATTCAAGAATACAAAGATATCTGAGATAAGAAACTGGTCTTTTTTGTCATTGAATGAAAAATTGTGTCCATGCCTGTGGTAGAGAAATATGCCTCCCTAGATGTAGAGCAATGCCTAGTGATATTACTTATCTGAAAAATCAATCACTTTTTAAAATTAAGGAAACATGGGCTGAGAACACGAGAGACGTCAAAGCCTCGCTATTTCACGAGCTTTGGGTATCGGTTTTCCCCATGCTTCCATCTGAGTCACAGTTCAGGAAGTTGGTCACCTTAGCCGTTTAGCCATTTTGCAAAGACACAAGTTAATTTAATTTTAGAAGAGTACACGATATGTTTGGTTTAAATTATGAGGCTCACATTCGTGTTCCCCTGACCTTGGAGAATTTATACAGGTACTTTACAGATTCCAAAGTGACATCTATTGATTTTTTTTAAAAGCTTAATGGAAAACAATTTAAGGGCTGACTTATTTCGAAAGGTAAAAATCAAAATCGCTCACTGATTTTTACGAGGTCAGTGTTATAATTAGATCAGTTTAAGATTAAATCAAAACAATACGAGTGTCCTTTAATTACTTCTCTAGATATATAACCAATAATCATCACTTTACCTAGACCAAAAGATGATTTGTATCCAGAGGGGTAAGGCACATGACCATGTAGCTAGAACCACTCTAATTTTTTTTTTTGAACCACTCTAATTTTTTAAGTTTCACTTGGCTCTTACAATGATGCCCATAAAAAGTGTAGTTTAATATTAAAAATGACTTTTAAAATAACTTTTTATTTCAAAATTAAGCACATATATAGCAAATCACTCAAATCAAATGTATGGCTTAATTACTTAATACATGACTAATAAGAACACAACCTAGGTCAAAAAATAGTATAATACTTTGCCAGATGACTGAAAAGCCCCAGCAGTATTCAATCAAAATCTCTTTCCCATTACAAATAGTATTCTAACTTTTATAGTCATCAACTCCTTGCTTTTAAAGAATAGTCTGGTCATGTAAATATGCATCCCTTGACACTCTAGTTACCTTGCCAACTTTTAAAAAACTTTTAAACTCAAACGTATATAAGTTTCCCTTAATCTGCAGGTTCCTGCTCCATCTGGCATTTTCTTAGAAGTTATCTGTGAAGGAATGTCGGGCATTTGACCTGCAGAGTTTTCCACAGTCTGGGTTTTGCTAACTTCATGCTCTTAGTGCAATTCAACATGTTCTTCTGTCCTCTGTATTGCTCTGAAAATTATCCAGAAATGGGACACAGATCCTTTTAGTTGTTTGTGATTTTATCATCTTGGCAGCCATTGATGATTAATGCTGAGATCTATTCCTTGGGAGTTGCAAAGCGTTGACATTCTATCATTTTTATTTTTGGTTGGAATACTAGACTGTTTCTTTCATTTGCTCTTTGGTTAACCAGTAGTATAGTTGCTATAGTAAAGGCAGGATATTTGCTTGCTTGCTCTTCTTTAGTCATTTTCAAAATAATAAATAGATGCTCGATTATCTTCTGAAGATAGCCTTGTTTTCATTAAACTTATTTAACTGATGGCAATTATGACGATTGCTAAGCTCAAATTGACCTATCTTTGGCTCATGAGAGTTTCTTCAAATTGGCTTTTGTGTCTTTTGGCCACGCCCCTGATAGTCTCTGAGGGCTTACTTGCTATTGGGTAGTACAAGAGGTTCCAAGAGTATATTGTACATTTCCTTCTCAAAGCACAGATTCAGTGATTTTTTGAAAAATCCTTATTTTTCTTAGTGAGAAATAGTATTTCCAGACCACAGTCTGGATACCGGCGACGCTCATTGCCCTGAGTTAGTCGTTATTTCTAGCCCCCTGCAATGGACAGCGAGTTAACGTTGACCCTTTTCATTCCAAGTAAAGAATGCTCAGACTTTAACTTCATGTCTTTTCTTGTATCTTTATCCTTTTCCTATATCAAGAATTCTACTTCTCAATGATAAAGATGATGCGGGATTATAATATCTTATAGTAACTTATTTGAGGCATGTAATAGTCTCAGAATAAAAATACCAAAACCTCTACTAATATGTGTACTGAAAACTAAAATAAAGAAAAAAAGTGATCCCTCCAAACCCCCTTCCTCCTCCCGTTCCCCCTCCCTTCACTTCTGAGGTTTATCTTATAGGGGTACAGGTGAATCTTTCTAAGAGTAGAATGTGAACATTTTAAAGCAATAACTGTAAAAATGACATGAAGGCTGTGTTGACCAGTTTGATGGAAGTATTTCAGAATGCATGTGAAAACCCCACACTGTACCCCAGAAGAGTATCAATGTACATAGTTAACATTCAATTAAAAAAA